>OVAN01008333.1:0-18312 GCA_900406275.1 Anastatica hierochuntica | reverse complement strand
AATGGGTCTTCGGTTATGGCAGCCACTAAATGGTTCGGTTCATAACAAAATTGGATTTTTTGGACCGCTACGCAAGATGCCTAATGGGTGTAGTTGTCGACATTCGAGTGATGATCGACAACTGCCTCATTCCTGAATGACTTGGTGCTGGAACTGGACAAAGAACCTAAAGATCCAACCATCCTTATACATCCATTCCTAGTAACATAAGGCGTAATCATTGATGTAAAAAGGGGGAAAGATCGATTTTTATCTTGGAGGCTTGGTAATGAAGTTTAAAATGGAAAAGTCTTTGCAAAAACTCACAATTGATGAACATACTTTTTAGGTCGATCAATTGACAGAAGTCATAAGTGAAATCTATGAAGAACTAATTATTAGTGATCCCTTAGAGATATATTTAACACAAATTAATGGTAAGCATGGATTTTAAGGAGACGAAGCTGATAGCTTTACTAAAGAGCTTGATTCCACAAAAGTTTGTGACAAGATGGTTGCGTATCTCGAATTAGAGAATGAAGACAAGGAACCCACATCCCCTAAAAATTTTTCTCGAAGATATTGAAAACTCCTCTAATGAATCAAAAGCTCTTAATGTTGAGCTCAAAGAGATGCTAGTTGGAGGTATGAGGTCCTTGGTCCTAACATAATATATCCAATTATCATCAACTTTGGCTTGAATAATAAAGAGTTCTCACTTCTTTTATGAAAATTGAGGAAGCATAGGAAGGCATTAGGATATTCATTTGAAGATATCATAGGCACATTGCCATACTTATGCATGCATATAATCCACTCGAAAGGTTAATATGAATTATCCATCGAACCCATAGAAGGCTAAATATGACATTAAAAGATGTTGTGAAGAAGGAGATCATGAAACATCTCGATGTCAGGATTTTCTATGCAATCTCAAATAGCACATGGGTTAGCCCTAGGCCTAGGCATATAAGTACTCAGGTCAGGTTCGGGTCGGGTATTTTGGGTTTCGAGTCTTTCGGTTCTTACGTCGAGGATCCATTCAGGTAATTTTTTAGTTCGGTTTGTGTTTGGGTTCAGGTATTTCGGTTATTTATCTTAAGCACTGAAAATACCCGATAGTTGTTCGGGTCTTTCGGTTCTAATACTTTGGTTACTGTAAATACCCGAAGTATCCAAAAAGTACCCGAAGTAACCAAAGTACCCGAAAATATCCCAAAAGTACTAAAACAAAACATTAAAGTATATCCGAAAATATTCAAAATTACTCCATATAACTGAAATAATTTAAAAATATATAATATTCTAGAAAAAATATAATTTGATTATTTATCATATATATATATATATATATATATATTTTTCGGGTATTTCGAGTACTAATTCGGTTCCCAGTTCGGTTCGGGTCGGTTATGGTTCTTTCGGGTATTAAAGTTGGAAACCATTCGGGTATTTTATATCTCTAGATCGGGTTTGATTTTGGGCATTTTGGTTTGGGTTCGGTTCTTCGGGTTCTGTTATTTTACCCACCCATAGTTAGCCCAATACATATAGTTCCTAAGAAAAAAGAGTTGCAGTGGTGAAGAATGAACATGACGAGCTAATCCTTGCCAAAATAATCATTGAACATCGAATGTGCATTGATTACCGAAAGTTTAATGATGTACCTAGAAAGTATCACTTCCCTTTACCATTCATTGATAAAATTCTGGAACGCATTGCTAATCATCAATATTATTGTTTCTTTGGCGGCTATTCAAGATTTGTTTTCAAATTCCATCTATTCGGACGCTCAAGAGAAGATGATATTTACATGTACCTATGACTTTTTCTTACAGAAGGATGTCGTTGGATTATGTAATGCTTCATTCACTTTCCATAAGTGAACGATGTCAATATTCACCGAATTTATAAATGAGATAATAGAGGTTCTTTTGGATGAATTCTCAGTGTACAAAATTTCCTTTGAAGGATACCTGCAAAATTCCAGCAAAGTGCTCCAAAGGTGTGAAGAGAAACATTTAGTGCTCAATTTGGAAAAGTGTCGTTTTATGGTGAGAGATGGAAGTGTACTAGGACATAGAATGTCAAACTAGGGAAAAGAAGTTGACGGATGAATATCGTAGTTATAATGAGCTTACAACCATCTATGAATGTTAAAGGCGTACGAACTTTTCTCGGACATGTCGACTTCTATAGGATATTTGTCAAGCATTTCTCAAAGATAACTCAAACTCTCATTCAAATTCTATATAAGGACGTGCCATTAATGAAAACTCCATAATCGGTTTTAAAAATATTAAAGATGCACTTTGAGCATATAAAATTGCATTCAAGAGTCTTTTAATTTTGATGACGCTCTTTGGGCGTATAAAATTGCATTCAAGAGTCTTTTATAAATGAAACCATTTCATCTCGTGCAATAAAAGTTGGATCACCTTTTGGTTGAGCTTAAATACAAGGTTCCTTGCAACAAACAATCTTAACAACAATCTTAAGTTGACAACCGAAAGAAGATTAACTCAACTAAATGAGCAAGATGATATTTGACATTTGGCATATAAGAGCACTAAGATTTACAAAGAAAAGGACTACGACGCTCGATGTCAAGACGACATTCTCTCTCAGTGATGAAAAGTTTCTTTTCAATTCGCATTTTAAGATTTTTCCAAGAAAGTTAAAATCACGTTCGTCAGGACCATTCAAGAGTAAAGAAGCGAAACCATATGGAGCTTTTGTCCTTTGAAACCCAAATGAATGATCATTGGAGTTAATAGCCAACATCTCAAACCCAATCTAGCAAACACAAACTTTGGAGAAGAAACAGAGATGCATTTAGCCGACGTGCCTCAATCCTAAAATAGGAAAGGCGTTAAGCTAATTGACTTTAAACAATCCTTGTGGGAGACAACGCACAATGATTTTAGTTTTAAATTTTTTCTTATTTTTGGCCTCAATATTTCTAAATCAACTCTTAGTTTTAATTTTCGGGACAAAAACATTGACAAAATTGAGACTTGGATCGCGTCCTATGGCCGAGATTACTGGTCGGCGGTCATGTGAAACCTGTCCACAGTAAAATGGGCTCGTGACTGATATTACGGTAACACTTGCTTGTCCTGCTCAGCTGTTTTACGTCCCATCCACCAACGTATCAGGTCGTGTGCCATTGTGTGTCCTCAACTGATATGTCCTTTCTCGTGGCCGGTATTTCTTCTCTCCACTCTCGGAAAATGATTTTACATGGCTAGTCTCAACCTAACCAATCCTAACCATTGATATCATTAACACAATTTTTACCAAAATCTTAGCACAGCCGAATGAAATCAAATCCCTATCTAACCAAAGCCACATCAAAATGTGTTCTTCACTGGGTTAGTAAACAACATGGCTAACACTTCAAAAAAATATTATGCCTAGATAATCACAGCATATGAAAAAAATGCCCATAAAAATTTACCGAAATTGTAATACTCATCTCGTCTTGCCTCGAGATGGACGTGCCACTAACCCTAACTTGTATCTCAAACAACTCAAATAGATAGGAAATGAAATATTATAACCCATAATCACGTTAACTTGTACATCTAATCACCAAAGCAACTAATTCTAAAATCGAGCATAAAGAGCAAAACTATATAAAACCCCGTAGATACCATAAATAACACCATAACCTTCCAACATATTCGACTAATCGCTAGACTAACCTGAAATGAAAAAAGAGGAAAGGGAAAATAAGAGGGATCAGTAATAGGGGAGTCACTCAGCGAAGCATGGATTTTCTAAAACACGCAAATCCACATCCCGACTATTTTTATTTTATTTTTATTTTTATATGTATTAGAGAATAAGAAAAATTATGAAAAGAAAAAATTCAAAATTTTGTTATACGGTGATTTAATATATTTTCATTCTTCCATTTATTATTAGAACATCCATATAAAATCGCTCACCAAATATAAGATCTAGCAGTACAAATTTTTTTTGGAATGAATAATAATCTACGTTCAATCGTATGTTGGCTAGTCAAACATATAGTATTGTGTTCAAACAAAGGAGGTGAACATATATAATAAATGCTAATCGATGTGAATTCCTAATCAAACAAGATCACAGACTCATTGAGACATGATATCTAACATGCAAAGTAACCAATCAAAATCATGTAAAAACACGAAATCAATGAGCGAAATAAGCAATATATTTATCACAGGAAAGAGAAATTCATAGAACATAAATATAAATGAATTGAAAGTGAAAATGAAGATTTTACTATCACAAGGTGCTCGACCCTTAACGGCTTCATCCCTGTTTTATAGGGTAATTATTCTACTCTAAAGCTCCTCAAATCTACGAAAAGGTCTGAAAAAGTATTTTATTGCTAGTTCAATATAGATCGCATTTGGTTAAGTTCGGTCTTGTTTGGACTTTTCCCTTGCTAGAATAGGTATGAGTCTTTTTCCAAGGCCTTTTCCCTTGGTCTTGGGCAAGAAAAAACTCGGAAAATACTCTATTAGGTCGTGCAAATGTATGGTTTGAGACAAAAGTTGTCATCAATGAGATTTGGCTTTTCTGCACACCATTTATTTGCGATCATATGCATCAGTCTTCATTAAATCAATTGTAATCTTGGTCCACTGCTCCAAATGATATGAAATTACTTTTTCATATGAAAGTTAACTTATTTAATTGGTTTTTAGATTTTATCTAACTCCATTGATGGAAAGCCTTCATCACAGATGATCTTTCCGATGTTCGGAATCTTTGCAGAAGTTTGTTTCGCTCTAATTAGTTACATCTTCCACGAAATGTTTTTGTTTGATCTGAAGTGACACTACAAATACGTGAAAACTACTTTTTATAGCATAAGATTTCTTAAAACACTAAGAGTTTGACTGATAGAAAAAGGTGGAACTCAGCATAATCTAGCCAAAAAAAGGGAAAGAAAGCTAAAATTTATTGTTACACGAGTTTCTTCTACATTTTTGTGGAGTAAAACAATTCATAAAAGTTGTAGAAAAGAAAGAATCTCTTTGTTTTTTTTACTTTTTTCTCTCTGTATCTGATTAGTGCACAATTGGAAGAAATGAGAGTAAATTTATTTACTCTGTTTTTTGTTACGCTAATAATGCTCCTCAATCACTTGCTAAAAAATCCAAATAAATTTCATAAGAAAATCATGTAAAATCGTATGCTATCGATGTTGTAAAAATTTATAAACTAGAAATTTGTCTTATTTTAGAAGGCAAAGTGATTGATTTGGGAATTAGCGAAAAACAAATTGATAGACAATGATTTTTTTTATCGGCAATCCGGGCTGATCCGGTAGCCCAAACCCTATTAACGAGAATTTTAACCTTGATAGACAGAGTACAACCCAAAAATTACACTACAAGTGCATAACACATAATAGTAGCATAGAAAGTATTAGATTTACAGAGTCCATGTTGGCACTACAACTCTTTTAAGAAAAAGTGAATAAATATGTTATTTTGAAAAAAAAGACTTTATGTAAAAGATGTAACTTTATCAAAAAAAAAGATTAATTTATAAATATAAACACTAAAAAGGTCAAGCTAAACAAAAAATCAAAATCAGAAAACAATTACACACTATTCTCGAACTCAAATCATATATCTATAATCGTGTATTCTAGTGACTTTTCAACAACTATGCTTAACAACCAAATATATAAAGTTTCGTTTGAATTTATGAAATTAGACACACATAAAAATTTAGAGTTGATTTGTTTGCAAAATTTATTATCATCAATTTTTGCTGGATAAAAACATTTTGCTCATCAATATTCTATCCAAATTTTAAATCAATACGTAATTAATTTAAAATCATAAATTATATAATCAATCTAGTTAAGCAATAAATCCAACCAAGATGAAAAAATCATATTGATAATTTTTTATTGACATTCTGAAGTAGCCAAGTTTCATAGTGTCTCAGAAATTAAGGCGGTGAATGGAGAGGAGACTGCAGTGCGGTATTCAAAGGAAATTTATCAAAATCTGTAAATCATTCACCAATCAGTAAAAAGTTTTAAAAAAATTGTCCAAAACAGTGATGAGTTCCGCAGGCATATTTCAATACACTGAAAATATGATATAAATGCTTTAACAAGAGCACACGCACCAATTGAGCAACCGTACTAAAAAATCGCTTAGCTTTTTGGTTTGACAATTTTTAATTATTATTTTTATTTAAATGACATTTAAAGAAATATCACAAATCATTTTTTGCACTAAACACATTTGCTCTGCATTCTGCTATATCGTAACTAAATCACACTACAGTTCAAATCAAATTTTCTCGTACTTTTTGGTTTGACAATTTTTAATTATTACTTTTATTTAAATGACATTTAAAGAAATATCGCAAATCATTTTTTGCAGTAAATACATTTTCTTTGCATTCTGCTATATCGTAATTAAATCACACTACAGTTCAAATCAAATTTTCTCGTACTTTTAAAATCGTTGTCACCATTCCAACCTTAAAAATGTAAACATGTTTAATAAAGTTTACAAAAGTGCATCCGGTTTAAAAGATTGTTCTCAGTACAATTTGGTCAGTTTATATAGTTAATTTGAACAAGTTAACTATTTACTGCCATTCATGTAACATACTGTCAATTTCACATGACCAATAGTCGTTTAAAAACGTGTAAGGGAGAGGACAATCGAAAAGTTGCTTTCCATTAAATGCATGCATATAGGTGGCTTTTTTTTATTATGCTGATGTCCATGTCCAACTGTTACATCAGCCAGCAAATGGTTTGACATTTAGCGGTTGGATCTTAATAAATGTTTTAACATTGTAAATTAACTACCATTCCATATTAATTGAAATTTAAGTTTTTTTGTCATCGGCCTAGTAATTTAGTAGTTCCCTGAAAAGAGTATCATTCCGAGTTCGAATCCAAATAAGTGAGCTTGGTCACTGTACCACTTGTGCCACTCAATTGAAATTTAAGTTAAATGTACACATATTAAAAGACTATAAAATTTTATAAAAATTTTATTGTTTACATAAATTTTTTTATTAATTAACATCAATTACACCAATAAAATAATTTTATGTAAAATATCATTGGTCAAAAAAACTAAATAGTTTTAAATTTTAGCATAAAAATCCGAAAACATCATTTAAGTTGAAACCAAAAAAGTTTCGAAAACACCATTTAAATTGCAATAGAGGGAGTAAAATATTTCATAATAGTAACTTTTACTATCACAAACCATCGAGCCAGAAATTTCTCTTATATTGATTTTTGAGAAAATTACTAAAATAGAACGAAATATGATATCATTGTCGTAATAAGATAAAACTATATTTGTACCATTTTTTTTATTGCCCTTTCATTTATAAAATTAATGAAAAAAATATTTTTACAAGTTCAAAAAATTGTAAAAAATAGAAAAGGTGAAACAAATACTCATATCAACATAGTTGTATTTTTATTTTTGTTTAAAAAATTTTAAATAAGTATTTAAAATATTGTTCTACGAAAAAGAGATGTTAAGTTCTACCAAAAAAAGGCCAAGTTGAATCGGAATTCCAAACTTTGTTAGGCAATCTACGTCTTTTAGAAAGGCAAATCTAACTTTCAATATAATTTGAATTCTGCGGACTTCTTTCTCTACAAAATTCAAAGTGGGTTGCAAAATTTTGGAATAGAGAGTCCACTCTTACAATATTGTTCTAAATATTTTAGAACGAACACTCTAAATTTACTAAATTGTCTACTAAAAGCAGAATGATTTCTCAAACCTATTTTCTAATTTCTACGCAAAGGTGAAGCTTGATTCTACGGATAATGTCGATCATATCTCCGAAAATAAAGGAAGTGGAGTTAGTAAATATTTTGAAAAGATATGCAAATCTTTTTAGTTCCATATTTGATTTACGTCATATTTAAAAAGAAAAAATAGAAAACCTAAGCGAATACAGACTGTCGTTGATTAACAATAACTTGATCTTTGGATTTTGACAAAATTTTGTTATTCATTGATGCATATCTTTGCGTCATGTGGTGTGTGAGCATTGGGAATATCTACAGGATGGGAATTCTCGGTTGATGAGGAGAAAGGGGGGAACGTTACTTGTTTTGGATTCGAGCTCCACTTTTAAAAGAGTTAAAGACAAAGATTTTGGAGGATTTCAATATTGAAAAGGATACCAATTTGGAGTTGAGTGATCTACCTAACGNTCTGAATTCCCCCCCCCCCCGTGATAATTTCAAACAATCGGCAACTGAATAATTTTGTTTGTTTCGTTAAGAAAAATGCCTCCCATCGATTGTGTGTAACATATAAGGAAAAGTTTGGCAATCGGTATAGAGGCCACAATGATCTTAATATGACGCCTACGTATTCAAGTACTGATGATGAGGATCGAAATTGGTGTCATAATGGAAACGGTTTAAATAATTTCAGGGATGATGATATGCGTAGAGAGAAGAAGAAATGAAAGATTAAGCAAGTCGACATTGAAGGAGATGATTTTGATGTTGATACCATGAACTCTGAAAAAAAAACAGAGGAAATTCTTTGGTCGATGCTGTTAAGAAGGACCAACTTTTTCACAACAAAATCGCATTGAAGTCAACGCTCGAGATATGTGCGACGAAGCATAACTTTGTCTACACGGTTATAAATCCGATAGGAATTTATAGTATATTAGGTGCGAAGATATTGCATGCAATTGGTCTGTCCGAGCATAATGTTTGAAGGAATCCGCATATTTTGTCATTAAAAAGTATGTCGGTGAACATTCATGCGCACCTTCAAGGAGAACCGATTCCAATAAGGCACCTTCACCGAAGACAATAGGCGGCCTGATAATACATAAATATGAAGGTTTGAAGGAAGGTCCTAAACCTAGTGATATTGTGCAGATCATGCGTACTGATCATGGATGTGAGATATCATATTCTTTAGCATGGCATGCGCGTGAATTCGCAGTCAATGTCGTCAGAGGAATTCCAGAGAAGAGCTACGGAAAAATACCAAAATACTTGCACATGCTTGGAGAGGCTAATCCGGAGACACATTCGTCATATTAGACTGACATTCATGGTAGATTCATATATCTGTTTGTTGTGTTTGACCAATCGGTCAGAGAGTTTTACAAATTCATCAGGCGTGCTATTATCATTGATGGGATGCTTTTGAAGAGTAAATACAAAGGAGTTTTATTGGTTGCAACTCCTTTAAACGGAAATTCAAATTTGTATCCTATTGCATTCGAGGTAGTCGACTCTGAGAATGATCGTTCTTGGGATTGGTTTTTGAGACAAGTAAAGGTTGTTATTGCTGATCATTATGATCTTGCTTTCATTTCGAACAGGCATGGGTTAATTGCTAAGGCACTTGAGAACGTGTATCCGACTGTTAGACATGGTTTTGTATTCATCATTTGTTGAACAACGTGATGACATATTTCAAGTGGAAGGGATTAGCTGGTTTGATTTCAAAGGCATCGAAGGCTTATCGAGTTACTGAATTTCAAAAAGAGGTTTGCTGATGTTTACAATATTAGTCCTGGAATTGGAAAATATCTAATAGAGGCCGAAGTGCAAAAATGGGCTAGATGTCAATTTCCTGGATACAAATATGACATTAGGACTACCAACCCTGTTGAATCTATAAATTCTTCTTTGTGTTTCCTGGGAGATTATCCAGTAATTCCTTTATCGGGCAGTATCAGAGAAATGTTGACACGATGGGTCTTTAAGCGTAAGAAAAAGATTTCTAAGCATACCCATCCGTTGACCATAGATGTGGAGAAAAAGGTTGCTAGGAGAATTTAGAAGGGCAAATCGTTTGTAGTTTACCCTGTCGATGAGGATAGGTTACTTGTTAGAGGCGATGTAATCGATTGCTTAGTCGATTTGGATAAACGGACTTGTTCATGTGGGAAGTACGACCTCTTGAAAATCCCTTGTTGACATGCAATAAAGGTTGGTTTTGTTGTTGGCAGAGAGCCACACTCATTGACTAACATGACGTACACGACAACATCTTGGAGTGAAGCTTATTAAGAAAGCATAAATTCCATCTCTGTTCCTGAAGATGCATGGTCCGTCCCAGAATATGTTGAAAATGATGTAGTGCTACCACCAAAGACAAGAAGATCTGTTGGAAGAAAAAGAAAACGCAGACATGAAACCGTGGAAGATAAAATTCGTTCATCACAAGGATCACATGGGAGTAAGCTCCACAAATGTAGTAGGTGTGGTGAAGTTGGACACAAAAGGTCAACTTGTGAAAGTCGATTGTTTTAAGTCTTATTTTGTTTGAATGCTTTTGTTTCTTGAACTTGCAACTTTGTTTTCAGTTTTCTTTATTTTGAAGGCTTCTGTTTCATGAACTTACAAGTTTGTTTTAATCTTTTGTTTCTGTAGTTTGTTTGTTACGTAATAGACCAAAACATAGATATAATGTAGAACCATTTTCAGAACACAACTCTCATTAACCAATGAGTTATGTTGTTTATTAATGAAATCAATAACAGAAAGAACTACATCGTTAAAAGTAAATCATTCTCCATTACAGAGTCTTCCTAAAAGCCACTGAATAGATCCTATACAACCTACATCAAGAGATTCGTTATGTTTATTTTCTTCTTCCTCAAGAGTCTTCTTCAAACATTCCTTCATGTTTTCAATTTCCTCTATTATTCTCCCTTGATTAGCATTTACCTTTCCAATCTCCTCAAGTAAAGCTTCATCGACCCACTTAAATAGATGGTGTTAATCTTTTCGCTAATTCGAATTCAGTAACAAGTGGAAAAGTCGTAGATTAAAATCTAATTAAAAAAGAAAATTAGATTAAATAAACAACGAAACATTACCTATAATCCAATCTCGCATCTATGGAATCGTCTGTACGAGTTCTCTTTCGTTGTTGAGACGTATATCACAACCCTCTTCCCACACCAGCTTCTACTAGGAACTCCTACAATCGGTTTTCTTTCTGTCGTCATGTTTTGGAGAGAAGAGATAGGATAGAAGGATTTTCTGAGAGGATTCGATAGTCGAGTATTTTATATAAGGAGTGTATTAGATATTAGATGCAATTATATATGGTTTGGTTTAAATTTGGTTTAATTGATTACGTTCGGTTTAATTCTTGGTTTATTTCTTTTAGAGTTTGGCATAGAGATTTGTAATTTTATAAGGTTTGGTTTAAAGATTTGTATTTGTATAGGGTGTAGTTTAGGGTATAGGGGTTTGGTTCATTTATGGTAAACATTTTTCTTACACCTGAACAAAAAAACGGAAACATTTTAGGTAATAATATTGGTTTAGGGTATAGGGTTTCGCTTAGGGTATAAAGTTTCGTTTAGGGTATAGGGGTTTGGTATTATTGTAAACATTTATCTTACACTTAAATAAAAACAGTAAACATAAGCCATTCAAAATTTAAAAAAATAACAGTAAACAAAAGTCATGATTCTATGATTAAACATAGAGTAAACATAGGATAAAACCAAGTAGTGAACCAAATTTTAGATTGCTAAAACCAAAAAATTTAGCAAATTAAGTACCAACGCAATCTTAGAAGAGTTTTAAAACATAATAACAGTCGACATAACCATTTAATCGACTAAACAAAAAATACCATAAAAAAAAAGTAAGGAGTGCCCTAATCACTCTCAGAACTATCACTACTAGAATCAAGTTTCTTTTATCTTCGACGATGAAGCACGAGACGACGTCTTGAAAGAGACGATATGAAGAAATTGAAACGATGTCTTGGAGATATAGTTATTTGATTGCAAACAGAAAAAAGTTCTAGGCCCAAACTTCGTAATATATAAGACCCAACACTAATTACAATTACACATATTAAGGTCCATCACTAAACATATAGTATATAACTCATCCACAAATATATGCTTAGTGTTGTCTTTGTTTATAACGACTAATAATCATAAGTTTGTCCCATATGGACATACATTAACATAAACATTAAGCATAATATTAAGAAGTCATAAACACTAGAAGCTAAACATTACTTTGAACATTAATAATCCTAATAAGAATCCTAATCAGAATCCTAACCCTCATTTAATCTCTACGACTTCAGAAGGCTCACTAGGTGGAGGTTCATACTTTGCCATCCTCTCAATCAACTCAGAGTCATTAGTTGCTTCCCATAGATCCCATATAATCTTGTACCAAACTTCATTGATGTTTTCATCATTCACCAATGACATCTCCAACCCAAGAAAGTGATATTCAATAAAATTCAATGCATAGACACCACAATCACATGCACTTTTGTTTAAGCTACCTATAGGGGCATAGAAAACAGAGTAAGGAGTGACATTCAGATGCTTCTGAAAACTCTCTGGTTGAACTGCTTTGACGATACGGGGAACAAGGACTGATAATGCTTCCACCTCCTTGATCTTTTTCTTTCCCCGAAGTGAAACACTTCCACAGTCCTATTCGTGAAACTGATGCATAAGGAGATCCAATGATTACCACTTACCCAGACAGGAATGTACATCCGATCCACATCAACATTCCATAGTTTCTGTGTCCGTCCGTGACTTGGTCGCTCACCTCTGCCGTATTCTAGTAGCACTTTGTCTATTTTATACTTCTTCATACCCTTCAAGAAGCTCGTGTACTCTCTTCTAATGAGATGGCTGAATACACATGTCATGAAACCAACACGATCAGGTTTCCATCATCGCAGAGTTTTTCTCTATCTGAACAAATACATCATGACATCGATCTCATGCACAATAGTTCCTTGATTCTATTAAAAGAACTCACAATAGATAGAAGAAATTGTAAATTGTACAAGATATTGTAATGTTACCGTGTTTTAAATCCATTCTCTTTTACTCAAAACGCGGTTAGCAAGCTCAATGTCTATCTTAGTTAGACCCAATTCTAGATCTCTGAAACATAAATTAGTCACGAAATTTTATTTGTAACCACAACAACAAAGGATGTAAATAGATAAAAAAGGATACCGACTTACGTGGGTGAGAATGATCATTCTTGAAGTTTGTCCCAATCCTCTTCTCTTACAAACACCAATTTGGAATTAACGTCTGATTCTCCAGTAAGTTCTATTCTATCATAACTTAATTGTGTTGTTGATTTCTTCTTGGGAAAGAATAACGTTCTTGGAGTCAACCATTCTAATGGATCTTCGACTTTAACTTGAGAAGGATCAAAACCTTTCACAAATGAATCTTGAGGTAGGTTCTTCATGCAGCTTTTCAAAAACTCTTGTGTACCCATTCCAAGACCAATGTCTACGGATTGTGTGAAGTTTGTTTCAGGTAAGTTGACATTGCAATCATTACTTTGAAAGTCTGTCTTTTTACCAGCCTATTCATTGCCAACACCAATAAGATATTTAAGATGACAAATATTAAAAACAGAAGTCATAACACACAAACAATAATTCATTACACAAATATACGAAAACATAACAAAGATCCATGTCTGAACATTACATAGAAGCCGAAACATACAAACAAGCAACATTACAGAGAAGTTCAGAATACATAATATTACTAAAGTTCTAGTTAAAATTCCCTAACTCCAGCAGCTTAGTTCCAAGTTCATCATTACTTGATTTCCTCTAATTGATTACTTTTTTGTTTGGCTGAGAAGGGTTCACTTTGCTTGGACCGCAGGTCTGAGGCTTACCAGTGTTACTTATCCCAATCAAGTCAACAACTAGCTTTAGATCAATCACTTCACTCTCTAACTTATCCATCCTCCCAGTTACTTGCTTAATTAGCTTCTCCCCCACCCAAAGAATTAAAAGATGCAGTCACCAGACCCTCCATAAACAACTTCATTTCAACATCAAGACTACTCTTCATCGATGCGGAACGCTCACATAACAACTTCATCTTCCTTGACTCAGCGCCTATGTCCTGAATCTTTCTCTTACCTCTTCTTGATTCATTAGCAGAACCATAAAAATCCCATGTGACATCAGTCTCCTCTGGAGTCTCAATGACAAGTTGTGCCTCGACCTCTTCTTCATTGCCTTCCTCCATTTCTGGGCTTGTAAGTTCTAAAGGTTCCCACTATAACTCAGTCCAATCCAATTGTTCATTGATCATATTCTCAACACGATCAACTCTTTCATCTCGCTTCTCATCGACCCTTAGATATTCAACAGAGGACAATATCTCTATTTCCTATCTTCGATATGTAAGAATGCAAATTTCCCTACAAAACAATTAAAACAATATAAGTTAGTCCCATATATAACACTATATACAAACAAAGAAGACTGCATACCTTATGTAAAAATACCATCTCAAGGCCATTGATGTCTTCATATGAAACTCTGGAACAACCAATCCAATTACCACATCTTGGACCCACGTAGTTATCACGCACTTTGCGGCCACACATCACTCCAAAATCAAGAATAGCTTCCATAATTCAAATCTGAAAAGCAAACAAGAAGCCTTCCATCATGAAGTCATCCATGTGCCCCAACTTCTTCATGGTTTTGTCTATCGAAGAGAGAAGAAAATCATAGGAGTGAAGTCCCCACGGGTACATCCAAAGCTTGTTAAGGTCCATAGCCAGCTTTATGTACAAATGAGGGATATGCACCTTCTTATCCCTCCCCATGATCACACCCATTATAATACAGAGGACGATCAACATGATCCTATCAACCCGATCCCATTTGTAAGCTACTTGAATATGCTCATCCTTTGGCGTCTTCAAGTTCATCTTCCCACCACTCTTTAAAACCTTACTCCAAAAACCCTTATCATTCTTCCATTTCACTACTTCAATGTTGTCTTCCATTCCAAGTTCAAGACCGGTGACAACATGATACTCCTACAAAGAAAACCGCAGAGGCCTCCTAGCAAATACGAACTACTTCTCATGAATCTTGGAGGTCACAAACTCCTTATACAAGAAGCTATGCACCAACCTCCCAGAAACCTTGAGGCCATTCTTGTGAATAGCCATGATGTGTTTGAACAATGGATCTCTCGTTACTGCCTGGTACTCATCTACCATCGTTTCTTCCAATATTGTGAGGAGTGACAATCGACATCTATTGTTTATCTTCTTAACCTCTGGTTCTACACCTTCTCCGTATAGACGCTTAGGAAAATCGAACTCCATAATTACAAAACACATACACAGATCAATAAAACAGCATTAAAACATTATTTAACCCCAAGAAATCTGAGAATACCAATTTTATAAACACACAAGCAAGAAACCTAATAAACACATCTATTTCTTTGTTCCGTAGATTCAAAGAACTAAGAAATAGAGACGAAATCAGATTCGCTTATCGATTTCTATGTTTAACCAAGACTGAAACCAAGAAGAAAGGAGAAACGACAAACCTTAAAAATAAGAAGTGAGAGAGTATCGGGTTTACCTCCGACGGTGAGAGATATCGATAGTGAGTGAGAGACAACCGCCGAAGGTCTCGATTGCAGTTTCGAATTTCGCCAGAGACAGAGATTTCTCTACGACGTTTTTTATTTTTGTTCTTTTAAATTAAGAGAATATACTATAGAGATTTCTGGAAATTGTTTATATGAAATATTTGGAAATCTTCCAAAACGATTTTGTTGTTTGCAAATATTCATTATTTTTAATTTCCTGATTAATTACACGATTTTAATTAAATTGATTTGGCAAATATACATAAATTATTTTTAATTAGTATGAAAATTTAAATTGAAAGGTTTAATGGGATTTTTTATTAAATACTGTCTTAATAAGATAAATCCACATTAATTTTATATTAGTGAAACAATAATATCATTTTTTTGTTCTATTTTAGCAAAATTTTCTTGATTTTCTAGGTTTCTTATATTTGTTCGTCAATCTTATCATGATGCTTGTGGACATAAAGATGTGCGTCCAAGTGGATTTTAGTCACCTAAATCGATCGTTTCATATGAGAACTTAATTTTAAGTGTAACTAAATTATTTTAGTGAGGAATTGAAAAGGTTTATTAGTTGCTCACTAATTAAAGAAAACTAGTATTAGCTAGGATTCAACAAGATATGTTAGTCTATAATTCTATATGTTAACGTGTGGAAAGAGAATGCTAGGTGTATTGACCTTAACTTATAAATTCAATTTTCCTTCGCCGGGAAAAGTGGAAAATGTCAGAATATTTTGAAGAAGCGGTTAACCTAATTTCATGACTTATTGAAATTCAACTTCAACAACCGCTGGCAGCTGTCTTTTTGGACCCTAGTCTAATTAATTTATAGCATAAGTTATAATGTATAACCAAAAAATTCCGCATAGTACGATAATATTGTAAAAATTAATCACCGGTTCTCTTTAAGAATTCGGGTGTAATTGATGGGTTTAGAAGTTAATTATTGTCCGAACTAAAGAGACTGAAACAGTCAATTCAACTCCAAACTATAAACAAGTGTGAAAAGTATATATTCAAAACCATTTATATTATCTTTTCAGTATTTAAGATGTTTTTCATTGAAACGATAGCCCATTATAACATGTTAGGAACATAATTAGTGCCACAATTGTTTAAAAATACAGCCCCAAAAAAAAAGAAAAGAGATAAGAACAAAAGATTTGGATAATTTTGAACAACAAACATATCCTTCTATCTTTTTCCATGGACACAACGATCTCTGTTCCTCTTTCCAAGTCCGTGTAGCTTCCGATGTCTGGTTTTCCATCATTAAAACGTCGGTTTCAATCATCAAAGAAATACACAACGCAGGTTTTGGTTTTAGCTTCTTCCATTGAGATCCATCTCCACATTTTCCCTCCCTACCACGCGTGAACACTTGATCGACATCTTTTACTGATCAACAAACCAATCCCTTTACTCCCGAGATGCTCTCACTCCGATTGGCCACATGAGGCCCTTTTTTAAACTCGTCACATCCAAAAACGAGTCGACAAAAGGGAGATTGACATAATCTCTGGCCGAGTACAAAATTTTTAGCTCAAAAAACCGGAAAACCGTATAGAAAGAGGGTTAGAGAGAAGAAGGGAAGCGTTCAAAACAAAAAATTTATGAACACAAAACTTAGACAGCTTTTGTTGGGATAAAAAGAAAATATAACAAAACCGATTTTACAAAATCGACAAAGATATAAGAAAATTTTCCTTTTATACGAGAATATCTACAGGATATTTTACGAATTTGCATTGCAATCTACTATAAATAAGAGAACCAAAATCGTAATATTCATATCACATTTTACGACCTAAATACTCGACATGGGTAAGGAGACTACAATAGAGGGTTCCTGCTCTTATTTCGTGTATTACTTGTTTTAACCAAAATATCAATAAAATTTACACTTTGATTTTTGCTTTCCCTAATAACACAACGAGTCTTGCTCAAATTTTGCTCTAACAATTAGGCGCCATAAAGAGGGGGATATACTCGAAACTACATGACAATAAGCATATCAGAGCATGTCTAGATGACCGACACAAAAGATAAACATGGCCATGAGGAAATAAGAAATTGATCAGAGTTTTATCCTTATCGAGATTTAACCCTAACTAAAGCACAAGAGAACGAAATATCTCTTATAGAAAAGAAGTTGGATCGATCCAGAATGGACAATTTTAAACACACTTACCTTTATAAATTCCTTAACTAACCTAAATTCCTTAACTAACCTAAATCAATCCAAGATAGTGGTTGTGTACTAGATTCTACTTAAGCAAAGTTTAAACAACAGAACACTACGAGAAAACAGTCCGTTTGCATCGAAATTTTACGTCGAATTTCAGACGACATTAATTGGGCATCGACATAACAACCACTTAACGATGAATAATATTACCGTCGTTATATCGTTGTAAACATACGATAAAAAAAAATCTGATGTTAAGTAGTCGTTATATGACGTCTTTTTGACGACGATATTACGTCGTATATCCATTTTGACGCAAAATCATCGTAAAATAACGTCGATATAGCAATGAATTATTTTCAATGTTTTGTAACAACTGATGTATTCACATTTATCGGTTTTCACTACGGTTTTTGTACGAGAATTACGGTTTTTAGTATGTATTGGGATCGTTTTTGCGCGGTTTGTTGTTCTTTGATGTTCTTACAGGAACGAAGCTTGAATGGACTAAAAGAACGCATTTGGAGTGGAATTCAAGCACCGAAGGAAGTCTCAAGAAGACTGCAGAAATGTCCACACAGAAGGACATGGATCGATCGATCCTTGTCCTGTGAAGGGACACTACAAGAAAACACGCAATTTGCGAGAGAAATTTGCGTGGAAAATTTGCAGTCGCAAATTTGCGTGGAAATTGCGAGTGACTTGCTAGG
>OVAN01008332.1:158-18314 GCA_900406275.1 Anastatica hierochuntica | reverse complement strand
CTCCGTACCACCACGACGTCACCATCACCACCACTAGCCTCTCTCTCTCTCTCACCTCACGGCTGCGCCGTTTTTCTTCTTCTTCTTTCTCTTCTTCACGACAAACACACACACAACCTTTTAGATTAGGTTTTTTTTTTTAATTTTAATTTTTTTCTTTTTGGGCCCTGTTGGGCCGGGTATCACAGTATGTGTGCGTGCTATAATAGTCTCGCTCATCTGCCCACCGAACGCTTTTGAATTTTCCGGTAAAGAGTCCAATTGATGAAAAATATAATGGAACATCTCCACTTGGATATGTTCGTCCAACACCTCCATCATTGTACTTTCGTGGAGCTCGTTTTTGTGTAAGAAAAATTTAGGAAAAAAGTTGAGGTGAAGTAAAATAGTCACATTATTTCTATGTATCACCAATATTTTTACAGTTATGTTAACGTAAATAAATGCAACTGTTAAACAAAGTGGAAATGAAATGTAATTATACATATCTGGTAAATGAATTTATAATATAACACAAAATGTAGAAAATTAAAATTATAATTGGGTGATTTAATTATTATGTAGGAAATAAGTAATAGTGGGATATTTTACATATAGAATAATGAATCAATTAATTGGAATATATGATTTAATTATATTTTACAAAAGAATGTAATTTCAAAGATTTGAGAATGGAAAATGTAAAAAAGAATAATTTTGAGTTGAAGAAAAAAAAAGGTTTGACATAAACGAAATAGTCATATTATTTCGTTTAGTCCGACTATTTCGGTGCGACTGTGGTTTCTAGGTTACCCAAAAACAAAAAAACAAAAAATTGGTAAAATGTCAGAAGGGTAAAATGAGAATAATGACAAACAAAATGACTTTGTGTTCTTCACTTGTTATTTTGTTAAATAATATTTTTTTGCTATACAATCCAATTTGTTTATTTCAAACATGATTTACAATTTTTACACCTTGAAAGTTGCAAATCCCTTTTTAAAACATTCTTCTTTTTGTCAAACACAAGTCCGTCGGTCTTCAGTCAAAATCGCAAGTCCGTCAATTTTCTCGCCAAAACCGTAAGTCTGTCAATTTTCCCGCCAAAACCGCAAGTCTATCGATTTTCCCGCCAAAACCATAAGTCCATCGATTTTTCCGCCAAAACAACAAGTCTATTGTTTTCTGGCCAAAAACGTAAGTCCGTCGAGTTTCCCGCTAAAACTGCAAGTTAGTCGATTTTCCGCCAAAACCGCAAGCCCATCGATTTTCCCAAAAAACCGCAAGCCTGTCGATTTTTCCGCGAAAAACGTAAACATGTCGATTTTCCCGCCAAAACCATAAACCCGTCGATTTCCCGACAAAATCGTAAGTCCGTCGATTTTCTCGGCAAAACCGTAAGTCCATCGATTTTCCCCCCAAAACCGTAAGTCCGTCATTTTCCTCCCAAAACTGCAAGTCCGTCGATTTTCCCGTCAAAACCGCAAGTCTGTCGATTTTCTCGTCAAAATCGCAAGTCTGTTGATTTTCCCGTCAAAACCATAAGTATATCGATTTTCCCGCCAAAAGCGTAAATCCATCAATTTTTCCACCAAAACCGTAAGTCTATCTATCTTCCCGCCAAAAACGTAAACCCGTCGATTTTCCAGCCAAAAACGTAAATTTTGTCGTTTTTCTGCCAAAACCATAAGTCTGTATATATTTCCGCCAAAAACGTAAATCAACCAATTTTTCCGCCAAAACCGGGAGTACATAAAATTTCCCGACAAAAAAGTAAGTACACAAAATTTCCTGTCAAAATCGTAAGTCCGTTAATTTTTCCGCAAAAATATAAATGTTTAAATTCTCCCGCCAAAACATAAAATCATAAATTTACTCACTAACTTTCTTCCAAAATCGTAATCTCGTCAACTAAAAACGTAACCTCGTTAATTTTTTCGTCAAAAACGTAAATTACTAAATATTCCCGCAAAAAACATAAAGTGTTAGTTTTCCCGCCATAAGTGTATTTCCGGTGATTTCCTCGCCAAAAATGTGAGTCTACCAATGATGATTATTAGAATAATATTTATGATGTTTATAATTATAATATAATAATAATTATTTTATTTTTTAATTATTTTGTATAATCATAAAGTTAATAGGTAAATCCATGTATAATTATATGTGTTTCTCTTTTTACTATTTACTGGCTTTTGTTATCGTTTGTCAAGCTTTTAGATCCAATTATGTATTTGTTATCTGCTGGCTTTTGTTTCCGGAGAAATTTTTGTTTTCTGCAGGCTTTGTGTAATCCATGTTATGATTTTTAATGAAATTTTTTAGACAACAAAAAAAGTTAATGGGTAAATCATTAAAATTACCAACCCATTAATTTTAATGAGTTATAAGCTGATCCAAACCATTTGCTAAATGGATTGAGTTAACCCATGATCCATTTAGCTTACGATCTTTTTGGATATGAGTTGGTTTGGTTTGGTTTACCCATTTTGACACTCCTTACCATTTCTACCTAAAATAAACACATGAGTTTCACAACTATAGTAATATTATTTATCGCAATTGTCTTTTTTTTTTATTGAGTTCATAATTATTTTGAAAAATTTTACGTACAATCAAGTATTTCGATTTTTGTTCGTATAATCAACTCATAGTAGACTCAATTATTTTTTTTACCTCGTAAAATTTTAATTAAATTAAATGTTTTTTTGATTTATAAGTAATAAAATTAATTTTTTTTAATAAAAATATAAATGTCTAATGCTCATTGTCTACATTTTGTACTTAAACATATGCTTATTTTTATATTTGATATATGTTTACAACCGTAAATTTTAAAAATATTATAAAATATTATATTGTTTACACATATATATTGTATTAGTGATTTGAAATATATTGTTCTTTTTATGGTTTGATATATATTGTGAAAGTTACCATCACCTGAAATGTGAGAAAGATTTTTGCATTTATTAGATGTTATATATTATTTTTAATAACTTTTAATTGTTTATTGATTAGAATTTTTGTAATGACACTAAATGTAATTTTTTTCAAAATTAAAAGTTTTTTTTTTTTTGACACAAAAGAGCTTTTCTATTACTCAAATAACTTGAGGTGGTGCAGCAAGCCACACCAGAGTAGAAGAACCCACAAATGAAAAAATAGAAGAATGGAGTCTAGCTAACCTAGCTAAAAGATCTGCCTTTGAATTAGACACCCGTGAGACATAAGTTAATTTGAAAGATGGAAAGGCGCTCCTCTCTCTGTCAAACTCTTGAAGCTCTGTCGCAAAGGCTGACCAGTCATCGGGCCTCGCAATCATGCTAATCACATCCATGCTGTCAGTGCCAAACTTCTGAATCTCCAAATGAGCCACCATGCTCTGCATCACCCAAATCAAAGCCTCGAACTCTGAGTGGAGGGAGGACATCCTCCGAACTTGATTGCGGGAACCCAACAGAGCGCATTCTCCCTCACCCCCAAACAGAGCCCAACCCATCCCACTATGGGCGTTCGAAACCTTCCAAGATCCATCAACCAAGCAAATGTTACGCAAACATAAGGTTTGCATAATTGTGTCTTACGTCCCCAACGAGGGGCGGCGGATCACGAACCGCTTCCCACGCTCGCCATTCAGAGATAGCACGACTAATGAGAACTGGAGCCTCGCTCGTAATCCCCTGGAAAAGTCTCTCGTTTCGTGCCTTCCATATAAACCACAATATCCATGGATAGGACGCATGGGCATCCAAAAGCTGGCTGTCATTTCTCCAGAAAAGATAGGTCAAATTCCTATAAACGCTGGATGCTGGGAAAACACCTGGCCGTAACAATGAAGGAACTAAAGCCCACACCCGGATCGCAGAAGGACACTCAAAAAAGCATGGAAAATAGATTCCTCAGGAGCTCCACAGTGTGGACAAAGGTCCACACACGCCATCCCTCGCTGCACCAACTTATGAGTCACAACTAGGTAACCGGACAACATTTGCCACATAAGATGGCGAATCTTTTCTGGAGCATCCACCGTCCACACAAAACTCTTCAGTGCATTGAGACTCGGTTGTAAAACCTCCCTCTCCTCCACAGAACACGCGTGCGCAACCTTGTAACCAGACCTAACTGTATACTGCCCAGACTTAGTGAACTGCCAGCAGAACTCATCCTTGTGGAACGATTGTGCAATGGGCAAGCTTCTGATAAAGGGAATATCGTCTGGCTCCACAAACTGCTCAAACTTCTATAGATCCCATTGCTTCGAATCCCGAACAATAAAATCACTGACCACCATCAACGGATGTGCCACTGGGAAGCGTGCCCTCGCCGGCCTAGTGAGGGACGTCGGGATCCAAGGATCAACCCAGATACTAGTAGTAAGACCGGAAAAGATCTTCTTCCGAAGCCCATGTAAGAGCAAAGGCTTGGAAGCAAGAATGCTCCGCCATCCATAAGAAGGGCTATCCGCCTCAGGTGCTTGGAGCGGGGAAGAATACTTAAAGTACCTTCCTTTCAAAACCCTTGCAAGCAGAGAGTGCGAGAATCTAATGAGACGCCATAACTGCTTAGCCAAAAGAGTCAGATTAAACTCATGTAATGTCTGAAATTCTAACCCTCCATCCTCCTTTGACGCACATAACTTCTCCCAAGTCGCCCAGTGAATACCCCTCTGAGGAGGATCTAAGCTCCACCAGTATCTCGTATCGCACTCGTAAGTTGATCACACGTGTCCAGGGGCAATAGAAAGCTCGACATAACATACGTCGGTAAGGCAAGGGCGACTGCCTTGATCAGAACCTCCTTACCCCCCTTGGATAACCACTTTGAAGACCACATATTCACTCGACTCTGGAGGCGATCCCTGATGAAGGCAAAGACCTTGCATTTGGAACCACTCAAATCTCCGGGGATACCTAAGTAGGCTCCCAACCCTCCTTCATTCTGGATACCCAGTATAGTCTTCAAGTCTCTCCTGACAACTTCAGGTATTTTCTTACCAAACATGAGCGAGGATTTCTCCAAATTTACACGCTGGCCCGAGGCTTTCCCATACACCTCTAAAATCCTCATTATCTCCAAATATTCCTGGGGCTCCGCCTTACAGAAAATAGGTTTTCGTCTACGAACAGAAGGTGGGACACTGGAGTACTAGCTCTCGCTACTCGCATTCCGGTTATGCGTCCCTGCCACTCCGACTCTCTTAGAAGACCAATGAGCACTTCCGTACACATTATGAAGATAAAAGGAGACAAAGGATCTCCTTGTCGTAACCCTCGCGCAGGCATAATACGGCCTCGCGGTTGGCCATTGATTAAAACTCGATAAGAAACCGACCGCACACATTGCATTATCCACCCTATCCATTTCTCTGCGAAACCCATCTTACGCATCACCGCCTCAACAAAATCCCATTCCACACGATCGTAAGCTTTGCTCATATCTGATTTGATGGCTATGCGTTTATGTTTCCCTGCAGGGTTAGTCCGAAGGACGTGAAACAACTTTTGAGCCACCAGAATGTTATCAGTAATCAATCTCCCAGCGACGAAAGTCGACTGGGTGTCAGATATGATATGAGGCAAAAACCGTCTCAACCGCTGACAAAGCAGTTAAAAGTTATTTTTAAAAATGTATTTCTCAAATAAAAATGTAGAGATAACAAATGTGATACGTAATCGAATGAATACTCATTTTTATGATTCTCTAATACCTTGTTGTAGTATATATAGATTTAATTTGCTAAAGTGTATGTGACTGTGTAATTCACAACATTTAAAAAAATAAAAAGAAATTATTCAGGAAGGAACCTTCTCTCTTCAAAGACTGGACAAACCACAAAAAGCAAAACCACAATGGAATAAAGAATAACCAAACAAAACCACCATTCTCTCTCTCTCTCATCGCCGGCCTCTGCAATTACAAGTTAGCATCTAGCTTCCACGCTTCACGAATCACGGCTCCGTTTCTCTCCACGTTTTCCGGTGTGTTTCTTCACGATTTCATCTCTATCTGCAGCACAAATCGCTGGGGTGTAGGGTTTTGTATTGAGTCCATTGGCTTCTCTGGATAGGCATAATCATCTTCTTTTCAGCTAAATCCGAGGTGGGTTTAATCAATTCTTTTTTGGGTTTGATTCCCATGTAATTTTGAATGGCTAAATCCCTAAATCGTACATTTTTGTGGGCGTATGATTCTTACCTGAAAATAAACAGCTCTCCGGGTATGACGCCGATGGATAATTACTCCGTTCCCAGCACTAGCACGACTGCTTCCTCCGGCGGATTCCACCTTACTGTAAATTCTCCGGCTGGACACAAACATGAAGCTGCTTTGGCTGTAGACTGGTCTGTTGAGGAGCAGTATATACTGGAGAAAGGCCTTGCAAAGTAAGTGTTACTTGGTAGCTATTATACAACGTTGAAGTAGATAAATAATTTTTTTTTTTTTTTGCGTCTATCATGAACTCTAATAGCACATGTTGGTATGTCGAATCATAAGCCAATTCAGGTTGTAATATGATATATATAACAGATTTTGTACCCCAAGGGTTTTCTAGGAAAGCTGACTTTCATACTTCAATGGTAGTTTTTACCTTTCAATGTTTTACGTTGTTTCTGCTTAGTTATTTTGATGTTATTTGCCTTTTTCTTGTCTTTTGTAGATTTAAAGATGAACCACAGGTTACAAAGTATGTAAAGATCGCATCAACTCTACCAGATAAAAGTGTACGGGATGTAGCAATGAGGTGTAAATGGATGACGGTAAGCTCCTAATGCTTTTTTATTAAGGTTCATTGAGTGGCTTGCGTATTTCCTGCCATTCATGAGTTTTAGTAGCTTTCTTTTGCTTGTGTGATGAAGATGAGTGAAATACTCTGTTCAGCAGTTATAAGGTTTGTTGCTGGCATGAAAATAGTGGTGCCAGAGATATATCTATTAACTATTAAACTATATGCAAAGTATAAGGGAACCAACAGGGTGAATGCTTTGTTAAAGATAAAGTCCTGTGGGAAAAGTTCTTTTATAATTTTTTTAGCTATGAGGTAGCCTTAAAGTTTTATTGGTCTGTTGATCAAAAGACACCCTACCATATGCATAAAGGCTGTCTAAAGTATGGCTAAGGGTGTGCCACAAGAGAAATAACAAGTATTACTGACGTTGGATATGGCTTTCTGTTAGCTCTGGAGTCATGTTGGAACTTCATTTGAGCGTAAAGGTTTGATTTGATTTCTGTTGTTAGGCTGAAACTATTATCGCTTTATGGGTGATGTCAGATATCCCTGGGCATTTTACACTTTCTGAGGTTTATTTTGACATGTGATCTTTTATGAAATATAATATTTCATATAGCCGACTCTGTAGTTGTGAAGAAATGATTAAACATTGTTTGTATTATCTGCAGTATGGTTAGGTAATGTTAGATTCGGATAATAATATGGGAAAAATAAGTTAACAAATTACAGTGCCGACTTTTACCTTATCAACTTATCCTTACCATCCCTCCCCTGTTATATTTCTTCTGTGAAGTTGGGTTGAAGAACTGGATTAGATATTTTATGACTTGAGTGTGCAAACAGATATGATTCGTTGAAACACGAAGTTCAACATTACACTTCTTTAACGTTTATAATAACTGCTAGTTTGCTATGGTTTTATCTTTTAACTACTCAAATCCATGATCTTTAAGTTTGTCTTGGCTAAGAATGGCGTCCATTTTTACAGCAAAAACGAAGAAAAGGGGAAGAACATAGTGCTGGCAGGAATATTAGCTATAGAAAGGTATGTTCGTTTGACAAAATCCTAGGACATATCTTATGTAATTGGTTACTGGCTACAAATGAATTTTATGTTTCAATGGCTGCAACTTGTTCTCCTTGACAAACCCACCATACAGCTAACCAGTTTCTTCTTGATTAAGGTTGTGGACTTGCCCCCAAAACTGAACATGTTCTCCACTGTGCCACAACAAAATGCTACATATGTCATGAACCAGATATGCCAGAGTGGACATATGCCTTTTGAAGGTTAGTTGTATTTGGTCAATTGTCGACATCATCTTGTTCTCTCTCCTCTAAAGGACATAACAGTAGAGAAGAATTATTTCAGAAAGTCAAGAGTGCATCTTGTCTGGTATTTCATCTGTTGATGCCTGAACCTAGGGATTATCGATGCTGGAGAGTTCCTGGACTCTCGTAGTTACTGTCTCATTTCCTTAGCTGTGCCATCTTAGAAAAAAAAATCAATCGTGTTAGCTAGATACCTTTTTCCCAACTGTTGCACTTTTATGTTTTATATATTTTCCAAATTTCTGTTTTTTTAGGTTTAAGTAATGCGGTTATGGAGCGTTTTCGGCAGAATGCTCAAGCTTTCAGTCAAATTTCTTCGAACCTTTCTGTGGGCAAGGTAATTGATTTGTATTTTTGCTGTTGCTATGGTGAATCTGATCCAAATCCTAGTTGGTAGAAACATATTGGCTTGAGCAGAAATTTGACTAAAAAGGATCGTAGATCATATTCTTCACATTTACAGTGTTTATTTCATTTAAAGCAACGTATCATTTACAGTGATCGTATTGTTTCATTGTTGTCCATCCTCGTCGTCCTTTCTCAATGGGAGTCCCATCCTGACATCCTATTTTCTGTATACAGCCACAGGATAACATCAGTCTGTTTTATCTGGCAAGAAATAACATCAATACGATCTTGAATGAGTATGTGGATCTAATAGCATGTTGAGTCACTAATTAATTATTTTGTCGGTTTTTCTCCTTTTCTTTTAGAAAAGCTTGATATGCTAAACTCTACTAATCATTGCTGCAGCATGAAGGAGATGCCTGGTATCATCAGCCGGATGCCGCCCCTGCCTGTATCAATCAACAATGATCTTGCAAGCAAATTAATGACGAGTCCAATACAGGTAAGCAATCTTGCGTTTTCACTAGGCATAATTTAGATATGACCCGTAAAGTTAAAAGGTATAATGTTCCAAAATACTAAGGGGTTTAACAGCATACTTCCCTTACCAAATCTGCCTTGGTTTCGTCGAAAAATGTATCATCGCGTAAAAAACAATCAGACTTTTGTAACCCCGAAAGTTGCCTTCTAATATTTTGTTGGACTGTGATCTTGTACAAGAACATTGCTTTAGATTCTAGGTGAATTATGGAAAACTGAACGTACTGCATCGTTTGGTTTATTCCATTTTTGGTGTTAAAAGTAGAATGTTTCATCTGTTTCAGCCAAGATCTTATATCATTCCCTCAAGCAACCATCTAAAGCAGGAGCCAAGAAACTGATGGGGTGGGACCAATGCCAAAGGAAATAGCATAAGAATGC
Organism: Anastatica hierochuntica; assembly: GCA_900406275.1. NCBI lineage: Eukaryota > Viridiplantae > Streptophyta > Magnoliopsida > Brassicales > Brassicaceae > Anastatica > Anastatica hierochuntica. The sequence continues at coordinate 9,001 of OVAN01008332.1, read as the reverse complement.
AGTAAATTGCAGCTGTTCGAATGGTTTGTCAACTGTGAAACCCTGATGCAAAACACAAGATTGAACAGGATGAGAGCTTTTGAAACCCTTGGTGCTGTCGGTTAAAATGGCGTGAAAGGGTTAACTCCGAACCGCAGGCAATAGCCAAAAATCATATTCAAAATCCTTTCATGTTTGAAAGAAACTGAATATTTTCAAAGTGCCAAAATGCTTTGGTGGTCAATCCACAATATGAATCTGTAGTGCAGATCGGGTGTTAGAGTTGGTTGTATAGCTATAAGGTTTTAGATGAGAGTTGTTTAAGTTTGTATTAAGAACACATCTTTGTAAAGTTTGGTCTCTTAATAGTTTACTTATGTGCTCTGCGCAGCTGCCATATGAAATGGCCCTTCTTTTCTGCGGTTATTGTGACCATATGTCTCAATATTAATGATGTCAAGACGATAGTTTTCAATCTCTTTCTTACAGTCTAAAATGCGAGCTAAGTCGCAATGTATGAAACGTAAATTGAAGTTTTCATTTGGGGTAACTCGATACATAATTTATTCTTCAAGGCATTAACATTGATTGATAATCTTACTCCCAAATAAGCCGATGTACCACTATAACCATATAAACTCTCAGGAGGGCTTAAGCGGCTTTCCAGGATGACAATGGCGGAGTGTCGGAATTCTTGAAAGTGGCCATGATGTTACCGAATCTTTCTCCTTTCACAAAACCTGGTTGGGCAATGGCCTCAAGCTTTGTCATCTCTTCTGGATTGAGTTTCACTGATAAAGCTCTGATGTTCTGATTGAAGTTTTCAATCTTTGTGGTTCCTGGGATGGGGCAAACATCATCTCCTTGGTGATGAACCCACGCCAAGGCTAGTTGTGCAGGAGTACACCCTTTCTTCTCCGACATTGCACAAATCTTCTCGTAGAGAATCTTGTTGTGGTCTAAGTTTTCCTGTTGGAATCTTGGAAGAGTCTGTAATATAAAAGAACATAGTTGAAAAAATACAGTCAGTTTATCTCTAAAGGTTCACCTATCAAACAAATCATACAAAACCTATGTGCTCGCCTTTCTGAAGTCATTATTGTCTAGTTTCTCGACAAGCTTGGGTCCTGATGCGAAGAATCCTCGTCCTAGAGGACTGTAAGCAACAATCCCAATCCCAAGTTCCCTGAAGAAAGACAAGACAAGACCCTGTCACATGATTGATGGGTAGCCCACGAAGAAGGGAGGAGGAATTCTGGATACCTGCAGGTCGGTATGATCTCTTCTTCCACATCTCTCGTCCACAGGGACCACTCTAACTGGACAGCAGTAATCGGGTGAACAGCATGGGCTCTTCTGATAGTTGAGGCGGAAGCTTCAGACAAGCCGATATACTTTATTTTACCCTCTTCAACTAGCTTCTTCAGTTCTCCCATCTTTAAATTGACAAAAAATAAGAAATCGAACAGTAGTAGCTTTCTATAACGGTCAGGAGATGTGGCAAACAAACTAAACCTCAGAAGCAACCCTAAAGAAGTCTAATCAAACAAAATTTCCTTAGGAGAGACTGATTATATGTGAGGATAAACTAGAAAGTCTCAAAAGAATCATTTCACAGACATTTAAACTCATCCCTAACAAGCTAGCAGTTTTAGAAAGAGTGAATGAAGCAGAAAAAAGTGTCTCCAATCTATCTTTTTCAAACTTATTAGTAGGAACATATCTCAAGCCAAAGATGTGAGGGTCACAGTCACTGAGATGAACTCCAGCATCCTTGATTGAACTTTGTATATAACTTGCATTTTTTTCATCTGGAAAGTAAGAATGCTTACAGTGATTTCGATTGGGACACGAGTATCAATTCGATGCTGATAATAGAGATCAATGCAGGCAACATCTAGCCGCTTTAAGCTCGCCTCACACGAATCCCTCACGTACGCAGGATCTCCCTTTATCTCTCTCTTTCCATCTGCATAGCTGATTCCAAATTTAGTCGCAAGCTCCACTTTCTCTCTCAACCCATCCTTGAGAGCCTGAAACAATGGAATCATATACGAAGCTCGATATCAAGCATCGCAGATCGGGAAATTTCGAAATCGAACCTTGCTGAGGAGCAACTCGTTGGTCTGAGGACCGTAGATGTCGGAGGTATCGAGGAAAGTAACGCCGGAGTCAATAGCGTGATGAAGAAGAGCGATGGCTTCAGTTTCCGGTTTGGGAGCGCCGTAGAAAGATGAGAGGCCCATGCAACCAAGGCCTTGCGCCGATACCTCAAGGCCTTGGCTTCCCAGCTTCATCCTCCTCACACCGATAGCTTCAGCCATGGATTTTCTCTCTGTCTCACACACCTTTTTGTCACTGTATATTCTTTGACTCTTTTGTAGAGTTTTGAATCCAGTGGAGAGGTTGTTGAAGTTGGGTTGGTGGCATGGTAATGATCATGATGAAGAAACAAAACCTGGTTGGTGAAATTATTATTTTTCTATTAAAATATAGGGTTTTTAGTAAAAAACGTAATACAACCCCTCAATAATTAATCTAACAATTTACCCCAACGTTATAAAGTTTTGATCTTTCGTCCTCATTTTTAAAAATAAAGTTTTGGCAGAGGTTATGGAGCTCTCGGATGGTGAACATGTTTCTAAATATACAAACAAGTATAGTCTTATAGCTGTTAACAGAAACTCAACCATTGGATTAGGATAAGAGACCGAAAAGAATGAAGACGATCATGAGCAGTAGCTACTGTTTGTATTCTTCTATAAACGATGTCGCAAGTCTATCTCTATTCTTACGTTACGCAAAAGCATAGTCAAACAACTCTTGAACTTCTCCAATAACACAACCAACTTGGCAAATGACTTATCGGTTTGAGTCTTGGAGCTAATGATCAAGCGGTCAGTGTAGTCGAGATCAAACTAGAACTTTGTCTCACTTTTAAAATCTAATTTGGGAGATAAGATTTTTTGCTCAACGGATAATCTCTTAGCCTTGATACACATTTTTTCTAGTTAATTTGGGCTTTTCGTCTTATGCGCGTGTGAGGGATAAATCTCACAATCAATTACTAAATCGAAAGAGAATGGATTTATGAAGACAAAATGGGACGAATCCCGTTAGAGCCAATCTTGATGGATGATATTTAGGAACAATCTTCGATTTAACACTTTATCAATAAGAACTTACAAGGGAATCGAAATTAAGGAGAATAGAAGTCTCTTTATGTATTATCGAAAGCTCTTTACAAGGGAGAAAAGAGAAAAAGAAATCTAAGTTGCTCTAGAAAATTAGGTTCACCAAAAAAGAAGTCCTCTCCTCGAAGCCTCCCTCCCCTCCTTATATTCTCCTTGGTTTCGGAGAGTTAGCATCCGATCTTCCGAGACTCTCTCTCCTCAAATCTCGTCAACAACTCTTCGTCCTTTGACTCTCTCTCCGACGTCGTTCCGCGTCTTCTTCGGAGTTGCCATATGGGGCCTTTGGCCCACCTCCTTTTTCAGCCTTTTGTTATAAATCTTTTTAAACGGGCCTTTGAAATCTAGGCCCAACAGTTGCCCCCAGTGTCCAGGGCCGAAAGTTCTGCTGGGCCTTGACACGATAGCTACTCCAGAACCGATAAAGATTTCGCAACCTGAACAGATAGCTATCGATCTCCACGTGGAGATTTGATTCGCTTTTAAACGGACGACCATGATCCACTACAACTAATCTGACGGTTTGAATTAAAGGGAGTTGAAGGGTTCTGCCTGGGGAACCGCCCTGATTTGAAAAGGTATAATAAAGCAGTCATTAACTGCTTAATTCCACTTCGTCACGTCTCTCACGATCTCCCAGGTAAGCTCTTTTCGACTCCCTTCTCTTAACCTTCTGTTTTTAGGAAACTCTTTAGTTTCTTTCTTTCTAGTTTCCATCGTTCCTTCTTCATCCCTTAGGATTTCTGTTTTTACGCTTCTTCCTTCTGAAAGATGGAACCTACCAAAAGCGATGCCGAAAGTTCTCAAATTCCGAGAGAAGGTCGTAGGTGCCGTCGGGCCAAGAAAACAGCAATCGATAGAGCCGCCGCCGTTGCCGTGAAAACGGAAATGGTTTCCAGGGCTCTGACGATTGTCAAGCCTGGGGCTGTTGTTTTTGGTCCTCATCAGGCTTCCACCCTAACCCATCAGGAAATCTGTAACCTGATGGTTAAGGCTGGAGCCACTAAGGATTTGTTAGCCGTCCCGTCGCCTCACGAGACTCCAGAGCACGCTCCACCTGGGTGGTTTTGTGTTCATGAACAGTATATCTCTAAATGTCACCTCCGATACCCACTCCCTGACCTTTTGTTGGACCTCTTAGATCGTTATAACCTCGCGCTTCCGCAATTGTGCCCGTCAGTAATTAGGGTAGTGATGGGTCTGATTGTTAGGTCTAAGGAAGAGGGTATCGAGTTTGGGATCCAGGATTTAGTTAATCTCTATATGATCAAGGAGAGCAACCCGACTAAGGGAGCTGGAGGGACTTACTACCTCGCAGATCGACCTGGTCGTGGGGTCTTTACCTTTTCCGTTAACGACGAATTCTGGAGACATAAATTCTTTTTCGTTAGGGTTGATCCGATCATGGTCCCAATTGGCCGCATGATGCGTACCTCTTGGACTCGTCTGATTGGTCAGAAACCCCTCATTTAGTTTTTAAACTTTCTTGTGTTAGGAATTTTCATTGACTTTGTTCTTCTGTCTCAGGTGTTTCGGATCCTCCTCAGATCACTCCAAAGCTGACTCGCGCTTTACTTAGGAGACTCAAGCAAGGCCCCACTAACTGGTCAGCTTTCCCTTCTATCAGGGTTCGTAAGGCCAGGTTCCCTGAGGTCTACGAGATCACTCTTCCTGACCCTGTTCCAGTATCTACGCTTGAAGGTTTGTACCCTGGTTTCTTTGTTGTTGATGTATTCTGCCAATGTTTCGCCTCATGTTCGTATTCATTCATTCATTGTTTTTACTCTGCTCATGCGCAGTCTCCGAGGACGAAGTCCCTATTGATATCTCTACCGAAATTAGTACTTCAGAAACTGTTAGCAAAATGCCTCTTCAGCCTTCTTTCAGGTCAACTGATGCCAGGTCTCGCCAGGGGAGGCCTTCAGCTTGTTCCCACTCCCATGGGAGTTTGAATGATAAGGTTTCCGCAGGATCCTTTCGTGAAACCATCAGAGACATGCTGGATGATGGATCATCTAAACCCGTTCAAGTTGTTAAGCCTATCTCAATGGTCTGTGGACCAAACCAGGAGCATGGAGTTGAAGCCTGCCTGTTGGACCAAGGTGGCGTTGATCCTTATGGGAAGATAGCCGTCATGTCTAGGGAGAACGTGGTCCAGAAACCTGGGTCTAGCCCTCGTCTGTCAAGGGGCATTCATGAGTCGGACCGTCCCCCTGCTAAGAGAACCCGCTCTACCTCTGGTGACAAAGCTTTCAGGCCCTCTTCCTCCTCTTCTAGAGGCTCTACTGGGGCTTGGAATTTTACTCACGGAGGTCCTTGTTCTGTTCTGGACGAAAACTGGGGGCTAGCTACTTTGATGAGACATATGAAGCAGGTTGGATGCCCGCTCCCAACTGTCAATAACTTGAGGAATAGGGAGGGGTACCTAGATGTCGCGTTTTGCCTAGGCCAGGTAACCACCATATTTTCCCTGTCTTAACTCCGTGTTACCGTGCTCCTTTTTTTCTTGTTTTTGATCATTGCTATCTCTCATGTAGCTTGCCAATGCTTTAAACCGGTCAGCTCTAGGGTATTTGAATATGTTTCATGATTTCCCGGATGTTCAGGAGTTAGAAGATATGAAGGTTGCCTTCCAGGAGGCAAAAAATGCACTTGACTCGTCTCGATCAGATGTTCAGAAACTTCATGCCCAAATAGGAGAACTGTCTGTCCAGTTGGAGGCTCGTGAAGGTAAGATAGCTGATCTTAGCTTGGAGTTGAAGGTGAAAGGTAACATGATCCTTGCGTTGGAGGGTGCGAAGAGGACAGCCGATGACCAAGTGAGTGAGCTCATTGCTGCCAACAAAGATCTGATGGTTAACAAGGAAGATGAGGTCAGACGTGCTATTAGGACTGGGAAGAAGGAGATGATTGAGGCGTATCAGAAGGTCCTTAATTCGATTAAGGACAAATTTAAGAAGAAAAAGGATGAGGTGTCGGCCCAGATATATGCCTAGGAGATCCAAGCTAACATCAAGCTTCTGGCGGGCATCATATCCAAAGAGATTAAGAGTGTTCAAGAGGAGCATGAACGCCTTGTTGCTCTCTTTCCTTTGGCTGTTGCAGATTATGAGAAGTCCCTGGTTTTCGACTTCTCGGTTTCGAGGTTGCCCCTCCCTCAGCTATCTGATAGCCTTGGTTTTGCGGAGGCTGCCGCCTCGAATCCTGTTGAGCCTAACTAGACGATCGTTGAAGTCGCTACCCAGGTAGCTCCTGAGGCTGTGGGACTTCAAGAGCAGGCGAGGGAGGACATGGAAGTTCAGGTCCCGGACGATCAGGGTGTCTGATACTCTTTTTCAAAAGAAAGAACTAAGTTTTTTATCTTTATTTTAGATCTTATGGGCCGTATAAGGCCTTCCCCTCCTTAGACTTTATTCTGGAGCCTGGAGAGGCTTTTAAACTCTTTTTAGACTTGGAGCCTGGAGAGGCCTTTAAACTCATGTGACCTAAATATTTTATCTAAGTATTTTCAGTTTTTGAATTTGCTCAAATTGTCATGTAATCATTTTTGTAAGTCTCGAGTGACTTAGCCTTCCGGTTGGGAGGCTCCCTTAAGGCTCTCGTTGTATACTTCATTATGCTTCTTATTCTTCTCGGGCCTCGTGAATGTGTAAGGGGCTTTGGAGGCCTGTTAGGATCCTAGTGTAAAGGTTCGATTGTTAACTCTTTGGGCCCTTTCGATAGTTCTGGGCTTTCGAGCTTCTGGGTCGGATACGACTTATCCCTGACAGGTTTCGAGCATTTTTGGAGCATTCAGGCTTCTTGAGCCCAAGTCTTACTGACTAGTCTTGTGGTATCCTCTAGACGGTTAGGTCCCTAGGTACCTACGCGAATTAGTTGGATTATAAGACCTTTATCACTTTTAGTACAAGTTTCCCGGGACCTGATTTTGTCTGATAGGATTTTTAGGACCTTTCAATAATATAGGTTTCTAGGAACCCGTTTTTGCTTGTTAGGATTTTAAGACCTTCAATAATTTTAGGCTTCTAGGAACCTGTTTTTTTTCTATTAGGATTTTAAGACCTTTGATAATTTAGGTTTCTAGGAACCTGTTTTTTTCTATTAGGATTTTAAGACCTTTGATAATTTAGGTTTCTAGGAACCTGTTTTCCTTTATTAGGATTTTAAGACCTTTGATAATTTAGGTTTCTAGGAACCTGTTTTTCTTTATTAGGATTTTAAGACCTTTGATAATTTAGGTTTCTAGGAACCTGTTTTCCTTTATTAGGATTTTAAGACCTTCGATAATTTAGGTTTCTAGGAACCTGTTTTTCTTTATTAGGATTTTCCTTTATTAGGATTTTAAGACCTTCGATAATTTTAGGTTTCTAGGAACCTGTTTTTCTTTAATAGGATTTTAAGACCTTCGATAATTTTAGGTTTCTAGGAACCTCTTTTTCTTTATTAGGATTTTAAGACCTTTGATAATTTTAGGGTCGAGTTATTAGGATGTGATGTAGTCCAACGGTCAGTCGCTTGTTTGCTGAGGCGTCTGACTCACAGAGGTAATGGTTTCTTGGTGGGGCTGCGCTTACGGGAGAAGCTGCTTATGTATGCTGTCAAGGGATCAAGCCTAACGTAGTTCGATTTTCTTGAGTACCTAATGGTAGTATTTCTTGAGATTCATGGCGTTCCAAGACCGTATCTCTGGTACCCCGGTTCAAACCTTTACGAGCTTATAGACGCCGGGTCTTACCATGTGGGTAATTCGGTATGGACCTTCCCAATTGGTTCCAAGTTTTCCGGCGTCTCGCTCTTTGGTGTTTTCGAATACTTTTCGTAATAAGAGGTCACCCACTACAAATTTTCGTGATTTGACCCTCGAATTGTAATGTCGTGCCATCGCCTGTTGGTAGATTTGGATGCGGGCGAAAGCTTGATATCGTCGTTCCTCGATCAGGTTAAGGTTGTCTAGGAGCAATCGGTCGTTGGTCGCCGGGTGCGAAGCGCATAGGCTTCGTCGGAGGCTTCCAACAGAGACTTCAGCGGGAACAACGACTTCCATCCCGTAGGCTAAGGAAAAAGGAGTCTCCTCCGTTGCCCTTCGGGGGGTGGTTCGACATGCCCACAGTACTTCCGACAATCTGTCAGCGCAAGATTTTTTCGAGGTTCCAAGGCGTTTTTTGAGGTTGGCTAAAACCGATTTATTAGCGGCCTCTGCATGACCATTCCCTTGGGAGTATCTCGGGGTGGAAGTGGTAAGGCGTATGTTCCAGGTATCGCAGAATGCTCTGAAATCTTCGGATGTAAATTGAGTTCAATTGTCGGTGACGATTTCGTATGGAACTCCATGACAACAAATGATATCTCGCCAAACGAAGGCTTCGACCTCAGCCTTTGTAACCTGCTGGAGGGCCTCAACCTCGATCCATTTCGTAAAGTAGTCAGTTAAAACTAATACAAAGCGTAGCTTTCGCTGACCGCCTGAAGGTACAAAAGAACCAATGACATCCATGGACCATCTCATAAAGGGATACGGTGCTGATATCGAAGATAGCTTTTCAGTCGGCTGATGGATGATTGGTGCGTGCCTTTGACATTTGTCACATTGGGCGGAGTAGGTTTCGTAATCTGCCATTATAGTTGGCCAAAAATAGCCATGTCTCTTGATTCGAATGGCTAATGCCCGACCCC
>OVAN01008331.1:0-18314 GCA_900406275.1 Anastatica hierochuntica | reverse complement strand
ATTCTGATTTGGCCTATGATGAATTTTTGATGAATTGATTTGGAGATTTTGAAATTGAGAGATGAATAAAGAGTGGTTAAGAGTTACTTTTATGGCTTGTATTAAGATATGAGATGAATTCAATGAGACAGAGATTGAAGAGTTACTTTGAAGAGTGGAATTTTTTCCACTTGGTACCACATATGCATTTGATGAAGCTATGACTGATCTCTTGATTACTTTTCTATCAAAGATTTCATCTTTTGATTGATTTCATCTCAAAAGTTTGTCTTTTTTTATGTGTAGTTTCGGTGCCTAGGATCAACGCAAGAAAATCATTCAAGGTAAAGACTATGTGCAACTTCAATGAAGAAGAAGAAGAAAAAGAGAAACCTTTTAAAGGTTTTTGCTTCAATCAACAATTAAGTTATCCAAAGTTTAGATGAAACAGAGTTTTAATCTTCTGATATTGAACTTCAGGTTTTCTTCCTCGCTTATCTTTATTGCCAACTTCACAGGTTTTGTCATTGTTATAATACTCTCTTTCTCTCGTGTTTTGAATTTGAAGCAATCTCCATTGGATTTCACTGTTTGAACTATATGGATTTGAGTCTCTTTGTATTCAAGATCAATGATAGACTATATAGTTGCTTTAAGATGTTAATACATATAATGGCTTCATCAGATTTCACATCTTAATGAACTTTGATTCTTCAGTTACTTGTAGGTTGATGTTGATTCTTTGTGTTGATGTATGTTGATGTTGTGTTAAATATCATATTGTTTACTTTTCAGTTTTCATACTTATGTACATTGCGACTTTTACAAAAAAAAAATTATTTTTTAAGAACCCCTTTTGGAGTTCTTCCAATAAACCATAAAATTCACTAAGAACCCCTAATAGTTCTTAGACTTTGTTTATTAATATAATATTAGCTAAGAACCCTTAAAGGATTCTTAGCATTGAACATGGTCTTAGAGCATCTTCATTGGAGATTTCTTCTCATGAATATCTTACCAAAATATTAATAGAAAAATTAAATGGAGAGAGAGTCTCTCCGCAAAGGACTTTTCATTTATGTGTGTTTTCTTTTAATTGGTTTACAAAAAAAATTGTTATTAAATTTAAATAATAAAAATTATGTGATATAAAAATAGTAATATAATAATGTTGGGAAACTTTTTGGTGAGAGACTCATCAGTGATAGTTTTAGGTATTGTAAAAAGATGTTGAATTAGGGTTTCATTGATTAGCCATTTTTAATTACAAAAAATAGGGCAAACACTTTTACGATAATACATCCATACATTAGTTGAGATGTAAACCTGACTGTCCAATTCCTAGAGATCCCGTAATCCCAGTGGCACTATGGCTTTTCGTGGACGCATACTGTTGATTAATACTCTCCATAGACGTTGCTTAATTATCAAAGGGAAAATAATTAGTTACATATTTATATATATTGCAATCATTTGATTAATTACCCTTCTGTGCATATACCTTCGGTTTCAGTTTTTTGCGCCTCACTTATGAACTGTCGGTTTTCATCAGCTGCAACAATGGGCATGCAAATAAATTTAAATGTGATTATTGACTCAGCCAAGTATATGTATAGAACAAAGAAGTATTTCTTACATTCCTTTTCACCCTTATGTCCATAATATATTCGGTATTTGTCATTTTCATCATCTACACTTTCACCCCCTATAAGTAAGAAATGAAACAAATAAGCTTCAACCAATTAAATTAAATTCTCTAGATCATTACTAAGTTTTAATACAACAAATAAAATTTTCAGTGTTGAACTCATAACCATTGTTATAGCATCTCAACTTTCGAAGCGGAATGTGTATTGGTTAATATATTGAAACAAAACTCTTTATATATACTTAGAGCACCATTATTCCAGGTGTTTATGCAAGGGTGCTTAAAAAAAATTTGTTTAATTGGTGGGACCCACCAATATTATAAGAACCGACTCCACCAGAGCTAAAATAAGCAACGCTTTCTCAAGTTTCTTGCACTATTTTGCGGGCCTCACCTCCACGTGGCGGCCCGCGATTGGTACATCTTTTAATTAATTAATTTTTTTTTAAAAAAGTTGACCAAAAAAAAAAATTAATAAAAAATTATATTAAGCACCCCATTAAGGGTTTAAACCGATTTTTTTTTTTTTGTTAAAGCATTTAGACCAATTTTAGACCCAAAAAAACACTTTTTATATAATGGCCATATATTATACCAAACAAAGAAAAAATATAACTGCCTGTATGCACCAAGAAATGTTGGAGGTTCATCAACGGAATAGTAAAACAATTAATTTAGTTTAAAGTTTTCTCTGAAACAAATATACAGATCACGTAGTTACCTTGGATTCTCTGCTCTTCGATTATTCGTTCCATCTCCTCAAGCTGTTTCCGTTTTTCAGCATCTGGATCAAAGACACATCAAAATAAGGGATTACCATATTATTATAAAAAAGGACAAAAGTTAGAAGAGGAAGTTTTCTTTATCATTTACCATTTTCACCATATTTATTGACACCATTAGATCCAGCTTGTTTGTTATACTCTACAATCGAAAAACAAAGACAAACCAAAATCAATACATGCATCTTCATTGAGTCACCCATATGTCTGAAAACAATCATGCTCTAACCCTATTTATTAATTAACATTTTTACACCATCTATATATACCTTCGATTATACGTCTGAATTTTTCCGGCGTACTCGAGCTTTGATTCTTTTCATGATCACTAACAGCTTCCGACTATAGAACCAAATAGCAAAAGCTAAGAGATTAGAAAGAATTTCACTCTTTTTAAAATGTATCTTTAATTAAGACATACCCAATTAAAGATCGATTAGGCCATGTTTACCTAATTTTAAATTAATAAAGAAATGGTAAGAACCCTAATGAGTTCTTACCAATTTTTTTCTATTATTGCAAAAACTCCTAATGGATCCGAAACCCGAAAAATCATAAAAAATCAAAAAAGAAACCGAAAAAACAAAAAAAAACCCGAAAAACCGAACCGGAACCGATCAGAAAATGAAGTAGTTTTGACCAAAAAAAAGTCTGGACATTCAGATCATCAGATCGGTTCTTGAAATTTTAAACGGATTCAAAACCCGAAAAATCATAAAAAACCAATAACAAAACCGAAAAAAAAAAAACCGAACCGAAACCGATCCGAAAATGAAGTAGTTCTGACTCAAAAAAAGCTAAGAAACCAAGCTAAGAGTCGACTCTTAGCTAAGAGTTGCAAGAGTCGACTCTTAGCATAATTTTTTTTAAAAAAAATTTGAAAAATGGGTTAAGAAACCTTAAGATCCTCCGATAAACATGTCGTTACTAACCAACGTCAAAAAAAATGTTCTAATGTTCACCTCAGCTTCAACTGAACGAGACACAGATGATGTCTCCTCACTAGACATCGCACTGTACTGATGATTTTCGCGACTGCTCTGGATCTCACTTGTGCTTCCGTCAACCTGAAATAGAAATGAAATGCATGCGTGTCAATCTGATTTTTGCTCTTCTTCTTCTTACTTGTTCCTTCTTTAACTGTGTTATACATCGTAATAAAGTAGAAATATATTTAGTTTCGGGTTCCTTACCTGGCAAGAAACCTCACGGAAGTTATGGAAGCTTGGAAGAACGAGACACATTGCTAAACCTAAAGCCACACACTTCTTTCCCATTGCAGACCTTGTCATTACATATATATCAAATTTTAAGACACTGCTTTGATCTTTAAAACTGAACTTGTTTGATATGTCTGAAGCGGAAATTGCTGCTCCTTAAATACAGCCCATGCAGTAGACTTAACTCGACGAGTCTTTTTTTTTATATATTTGATCATTAGCTCACGAGTCATTTTATATAATTAGAAGCATAGGGTATTTTGTGTTCGTAATTAATGGTGTAAACACGTGTATGGTAGAGATGGAATGATACTTTTTTAGGAAATGAGTCATCATATAACGACAAATATATTTTTTATAAAACACTTGATCGTGAGAAAAATATACGTTTTAAAATACAATGACATTTAAATATTCAATTTATTTTTACCATTCAGATGCATAGAGAAACGAGATGTGTCTCTCAAACCATAGTATGAATGCCAACACACTTCTTCAAGTTTGGTATTGTTTACTTTGTTTGTTTATGGAGTATGATTTCTTAAATAGTTATACGGTCATTAGACCATGTTCATTGGAATCTCTAACGAGAAGATTTTAACAATATATATAATAAAATAATAAGTAAAATAAGAAATTTTTTTTGTCAACACAAAATAAGAGATTTAAGGCATTTTTAACAAAGAAACTCTTAATGGGTTTCTTATTTTGAATTTTTTAATATTTTTTTTTGAGGTTTGATTTAAAAAAAAAAATTAAAAAACCACCAATCGCGGACCGCCACGTGGCGGTGGGACCCGCGAATTGTGGAAGAGACGGTATCTTAATTTGGGACAAAAAAAAACGTTTCTTATTTTTGTTAGTGGACCCCACATGTTTTTTTTGCTTAAGAACCTCAATAAGAGACCTTGTTAAAGGTCCTCTTAGGAGAGAGAGAGTTCTTAAATCTCTTAGTTAAGAATCTTTTGAGAGTGTGATTCTTAAATTTAACACATTCTTATTGGTTGATTATTATTTTTAATATTTAGATTTATTTATATAAATACAATGTATTAAAATACTAATACAAATTAGTTAAGAGACTTGGTTTTAGATACTATGCATTGAATATGCTCTTTAACATATCATAATTCATGTTTCTATGTGCAAAAAGGTATAAATTCATTCACCCAAGTTTGACTTCTCCTAGAAACATTTTCATCTTTCATTTGGCCAATGGAAGGTGATGTCATGTTCTAGACCCATTAGAAAAATCGGGAATGAACTAGTAGACGACTACACTCGCCAATAAACCTTCCGGTTATTAAAAAAAATTATTACGACCTCATAATAATATAAAAAATCCATTAAAACAAAATTTTAATATATTCAGCAGAAATAATGTAATAAAATGTTTATTTAATATATAAAATATGAAGGAAGTTTTTGACACATCATTATTTTCTTTTTAGTTGTATATCATTAAAAATTACAAGAAAATTATATTGTTACTTTTATATCTTTTTAACATTCCATTTTCACAAATAGATCCACATGATAATAAATGGTGGTATCTATATATTATTATTTGGAAAGTACATTTAGATAAATAACATTTTTTTTATAAGAAATTACATCAAATGCCATTGGAAAAATATATAATACAAAAAAATTAAATCATTTTTGTAAAGTAGGGAAATCTTATTTTAGATTCTCATGATATCTTTTTAAAAAAATCACCAAAATGATTATATTTATTTAAAAAAAAAGTAAACAAATCATTTTTTATAATTATTAATTTTAAAATAATATAAAACAAAATATATTTGAAATAAATAATTTACTTTTTAAAATAATATAATTGTATGATTAATTAGTTATATAATAAAAAAACTCTTGACTTTTGAAAAAATAAAAGTATAAATACTAAAAAACTATAAAAGCTATTTTAATTATAATATATAAATAAGTAATAGTTTACGTTAAACAATTTTAATTGAAATTTATTTTAAAATAAAAATATGATATTACTATAGATTAATTGAGATGGGTATTACTATAAAAAAGCATGTATGATTTAGTTCACCTTGGATTTAAACTTAACAAACACTGAAAAATGTATAGTTTTAACTATAATTTTACAAATTTAAGTTATAAAATAATTTAAAATTAATAAAATATGATTCCGCATATTCGCGCGGTTAAATATTAGTATTGCTTAATTTGTAAGACATATTCACATCCCAATTGTTCATACGAAGACCATTAGAAGTTCTAAGTGATCTGTATGATCTCTCTGCCAAATTTAAACTTCAAAAAACCAAGACAAGAACACCAAGAAACAATGCGGAGCAAGATAACGGTGGTGTTAGGCTGTTCTGGTGGGTTTGAAGCAATAGGAGGTGCGTGTTGCTGGCATCGGTGGTGCTGAATTCCTAGTTTTTTTTGGTAAAATAAAGGGTTAAATCCAGATCTATTGAAGAATCAGATCTAATCCCTGGGTGGGAGGTCAATCCACGGATAGACTCCCTCCCTGGGTAAAGCAAGAGACTATATCTGTGTGAGTGTCCAGAGACAGTGTGAGGTAGTTTTCTCTGGCAGGGTTCGAACTCACAACCTACTTCCAGGAAGAAGCTCGTCCTTACCATTGGACCACGATGTTCCGGACAAAGATTCCTAGTTATCTATCGTGTCTGGTTTATTTCCGCGTAGTTCAAGTTAGTGACCAATCACATGGAGCCAGACTTTGGACATGTCAAATTCTACCAGATTCAGACTTACAAGTTTACTTCTTGTGCGGACTAATGGAAGTGTCTGTATGTTCTAGTCTATGCATTTTGTCTTTAGTAGTTATTGCTCTTTTATCTTTTGGATTGTGCATTTTTTCTTTCGTATTGTTGTTTTAGTTTTTTCTTTCTTCTTATGATTCTACTGACCTTTTTAACCTCCTGTCGAAAATCGAAACAGTAATACTAAAAAAAAAACACCAAGAAACGATAATTTCAGGTGTCTTCAAATGAGCGGCTGTGGGTTTACTATCATTATGTTTTTTTGAAAACTGCTCGGAACTCTTCAACCACTGTTGGGTCGTTGAACTTGAGTGCGAATGTAGAGAGACCATTCTTGGCTTCACTTATATTATTCCACAAGCAAATGTGATTTCTTTCTTGTCCATGCATATCTTCCATCAAATTGTGTCTTTCCGAAGCAGATGTAGCAGAAGTAGAAGGGACTAAACGAATTCTCGCAAATGGATTTAATGTTGGTGCTGTTGCAGAACTGCAGAAGAAGGATCTATGCGCTTAACTCTGACAGTTCTTCTACTTGCCAACACCCCTCACTTGCAATCTTGAAGGTACCACTCTCCATTCCAGAAAGGTCTTCTTTATCTTCATCAAGAACAGGATTGTCACGAGACAGCTCTCTTTATGGAATGCTGTTGGGCATTTTTAGGAGTCCCACATTGAAAACGTTGAGAGAAGTTCAATAGTTTACTACAAGCAAAGAGGTAGAGTGTTCCTACAACAACGTGCAAAAGAATTTTTCCATAAAGGTATCAACGAGAGCATACCTAACTTAGTGGATCAAAACGATTTAAACTTTGAAAGGAAGCGAACAAACAATCAAATACAATGTTATAATAGTTGTAACTAAATCAAGGAAGCTTAAAAGTTTTTGTTGATGGAAAGGATCAAACAATCTAGGAAGCAAATACCAAAATCCTAAAAGATCGAAGACGGAGAAGGGAATAAGAGATTTACAGAAGAAATTGGAAACGTAAGTAAACTTAAAACCCGCGAGCAAAATTACGGACAAGAACATGCTAGAAATTGATTGACTGGGGAGACTTGTCGAGAAGCACAATTAGCGGAAAGCCATCTCTCTATTTGATGGCATTTCAAAGAATTTTTAGAGGAGAGGGTAATTAAGAAATAAGGGTTCCAAAGGACATTTCTTACAAGTAACATTAAAATAAGTTTTTGTTCGAAAAATACCATCACAAGTTTTGTTTTGATGGTGTTTGAAAGAAATATCGCCATCTCGACAGAAATATCGAATACATTTATGTGTTTCTCAAACCAGAGTATGAACGCTAACACACTTCTTCAAGTTTGGTATTATTTATTTTGTTTGTTTATGGAGTATGATTTCTTAAGTTAGGTCATAACATATTATAATTCATGTGTCTATGTGCAAAAAGGTATAAATCCATTCACCCAAGTTTGACTCCTCCGTGACACATTTTCATTTTTCGATTGGTCATACCAATGATGTCATGTTTTAGATCCATTAAAAATTCGGGAATAAATTAGTCGACGACTACACTTTGTCAATAAATCTTTTAGTTATTACAAAAATTATTACGACCTCATAATAATATACAAAGTCCATTAAAACAAAATTTTAATATATTCGGCAGAAATAACGTTAATAAAATGTTTATTTAATATATAAAAGATGAAGGAAATTTTTGACACATCGTTATTTTCTTTTTAGTTGTGTATAATTATAATAAAATTATACTGTTACATTTATATCTTTTTAACATTTCATCTTCACAAATAGATCCACATGATAATAAATGGTGGTATATCTATATTATTATCTGAGAAGTACATTTAGATAAACAACTTTTATTTTATAAGAAATTACATCAAATGCCTTTGAAAACTATATAATACAAAAAAAAATTAAATCATGTTTATAAAATGGAGAAATCTTATTTTAGATTCTCATGATATCTTTTTTAAAAAATCACCAAAGTGATTATATTTATTTTAAAAACAAGTAAACGAATCATTTTTATAATTATTAATTTTAAAATAATCTAAAACAAAGTATATTTGAAATATATAATTTACTTTTGATTATAATATAATTGTATGATTAATTAGTTATATAATAATAAACTCTTCATTTTTGAAACAATAAAAGTATAAATACTAAAAAACTATGAAAGCTATTTTAATTGTAATATATAAATAAGTAATAGTTTATGTTAAACAGTTTTAGTTGAAATTTATTTTAAAATAAAAAATATGATATTACTATATGTTAATTGAGATGGGTCTTACTATAAAAAGCATGCATGATTTAGTTCACCTCGGATTTAAAGTTAACAAACACTGAAAATATTTAACTTTAGCTATAATTTTACAAATTTAAGTTATAAAATAATTTAAAATTAATAAAATATGATCCCGCACATTCGCGCGGGTTAAATCTTAGTATTGCTTAATTTGTAAGACATAAACATAAAGCTTTCACCAACGAAGTTTTGGCCCAGTGGTAAGAACTCCTCGAATTAAAGAGGAGGTCCTCGGTTCGAGTTACGTTGGGAGGGGTTGACTCGCCAAAGGCGAGTATCTTACCTGGTCTGACCCCACCCTGGGAGGATTAGAGGCCCACAGACTCTGAATCTCCTGGTCATAAAAAAAAACATAAAGCTCTCAAGAAATTTTTTTTTTGTAACAACCAAAACAAGAAATTATGTAAAAAGAGAGAATTATTATAATTATATTCTAGTAGTAATAAATATTTTTGGGATAAGAAACTTAGATTTAAAATAGATAGCCAATTAACAAGAGAGTTTGAAGTTAAAAAAATTAGACTACATTCCATTTCAAAAGTATTTAAAATAGATCAAAAAACTTCAAACAATTGAAGAAATAATTACAATAACAAATTCACAAGGCAAGAAAAATATATGATAAACCTCCAACATGGAAACATTAACAGAAAATGAAAACATCTTAAAAATAAAACTTTGTTTAAAAATGCAAATAAAATTTTAATAAATTAAAAAAAATAGTAATCATCGTAAGTTTCTTAATTTGGATGAAAAATAACAAGTAATTATTTTTAAAAATAGTGAATGAAAAAAATAGTATAGTGATAAATGAAAACTACAAAAAGACAACGCAAAACAAGATTATTGTTAGATATAAATTTATATATTATATTGTATCTCAATAGTTTCATCTATATCCATGAGATACGAAATACCATCGCGCATTGCAGGACTCTCTCCTAGTTTGAAGGTAATTATTCACTTCAAGACCTCTTCACCCTAAGATTAGTATACAGATTAGTAAGACAGTTACCCTAACAACTAATTCTCAGTAAATGATGAACATGACACCTTAAAAATTCAATAAAAAGAAAAGAAACGCAATAAGCCTTCTTGAAGAAGAAGCTTTTTATTTAGTTGAAAGGTAAATGATGACAATGAATAATGAAACATAAAAAAAAAAGTGAAAAGGTGTGTAACTTAAAAGAGAAAGAAAGGAGAGACATGTCTCTCTAAAGAGCGCTGAGAAACTGAACCCAAACAACCTCTGCCTTCTCGATGGTCTCACGCGAGTATTCCACAGATGCTTGCTCCTTCTTCCACTCGCTCACAACCACATGATACTTCTCATATACATGTGACGCTTCCTCTAGAACGCGTGACAGATTCGCAACAATCTTCTGGAACTCCATATCAACTTCTTCTTTCTCGGCCTCAAGCTCCGAAACCAGCTTCTTCATTGCGAATATTTTGACGTGCAACGCGTCTCCTTTCTGAGCCACAGCCTTGACTAACTCAAACTCAGCGTCCACCTTTTCTTGCTTCTCCATGGCCAATTTCTCGTGGATCTTGACACGTTGGTGCACAGTTTGAACTCGCTGAGAGGCCTTGAGTCCTTCTTTTATCACAGCTCCGTATGTGGTCAGCCTCGAGATGTAGGTAACAGAAGGCTTGCTCAGTTCCTCGTAGCGTGCTGCCATCGTCAGTATCTCCTCGTAATCCGAACGAGCCACGAGCTCACTCACTTGCATACCACGATACTTTTTCAGGGTCTCTTTTAACTTCTTTACCTTCTCTGATGTTTCCGTGGAAGTAGTCTTTCCAATTTTTAGATTTGTAGACCACAATCCTTTCTTATGCTCGTCAACAATCTTGGTAAGCGATGTTATAAGACTAGAGGTCTTCGAGGAGGAGCCCTAACATGTTGCAAGTCCATTTATTGATGGGTGAGATACATTAATAATAAGGAAGCTTACTTTATCCCATTAATTGTCTTTTAGATTTCATGAAAATTGTTAAAACTACATGAACTTCCTAGTCAATATTAATTGATTCATGTCTCATATATATTACTTAGAATTCCTGATTTATTCTTAATATTATTTTTCTAACAAAGTCTAATATTCATAAGAAGGAACCTTGTCAATGGATTCTTTCTTGATGATCGCATCCAAGTCATATTTTGGTATAACGATATGATCGTCTTCCTTCACACCATTTTTGTCTTGGTTAATGCATGTCCACATACCTGCCCCACAAAAGAAAATAATAATAAAGCTCTTCTAAAAAATTTCTACCGTACAAGGGAATTTTTTTTGATAATAAATTAGGGAAAATTAATAATAATTGTATAATAGTAGTGTTGTCCGTTTGGCTGACGCAGTTTTCTACGTTTTAGACGACATGACAAAAAAAAAACACGACAAACATATATGACCGTTGTTTGATGGTAATTAATGTATTGTGTATGCAGGGCAAGTCCAAATTATAGCTTAAATGCTTAATTGATAGACAAACCTGACTGTTCAATTTCTAGAGATCTCATAATCCCTGAGCCACTATTGCTTTTCGTCCGTTGACGACGAGTAACCTCCATTGACGCAGCTAAAAGAAAACAATAAAATTGATCATATATATATATATATTATTTTGGTAATAGAAATCTAACTAACATACTATTAAAAAGTGCAAGTATTTCTTACATTCTTTATCATCTCCATAATATATTTGGTATTTACCACTTTCACCATCTGTACTTTCATTCGCTGAAAGATGAAATTAACAAACTATTAGTTTTAGTTCAACCAATTTCTAGATTAGAGGCTATAGTACAGCAAATGAAAATTTTTGCCATATAATATTTTTTAAATTATAATGCTCTTCAGAATTATATATATACACCTTTGCTTTCAAATTGTTGGACTTTACTTATGAGCTCTGCGTTTTCCTCCGCTGTGGTATTGCAGATATATAATTTAAATGAGATTGACACAGCCAAAAAAATAAAATAAATAAAGATCTAAACAATGGATGAGTGTTTCTTACATTCCTTTTCACCTTTATCTCCATAATATATTTGGTAAATATCACTTTCACCATCTCCACTTTCACCCCCTGAAACTAAGAAATTTACAAATAAACCTCACAACCAATTAAACTAATTTAAATTCTCTAGATCACAAACTTTAAGACAACAAATAAAATTTTGCTATTTAAACTTTCAGTGTGGAACTTATCACAAATGTTATAGCATCTCTACATGTATATATATACCTTGGAATTGGGTTTCACTTGTTTCCAGCTTACTCTGGCTCTTTCTAGTTTCTTCTTCTGCAACAATTTTGGTACCTATGATCGAAGTGGAATAAGGATTAATTTGTTAATATAAGTGAACCATATGATTTCATATATGCACTGTAAGAATTGTTCAAGCTTCATCAATGGAAAACCAAAAGATAAAGTTGGGATCTAAGGATTTTCCTTAAAACGTGTTATAGTATAGACAAGCACAAGTTACCTTCAATTCTTCGTTTTTCGATTAGTTGTTCCATCTCTTCGAGCTGTTTCTGTTTTTCAGAACCTGAATCAAACACACACACAGAAAACCAATTACCAAATAAAAATTCTACAATTACAAAAAGGCAAATAAGTATACATACTAGAGAAAGTTTTTGTTTGTTTGTTTGACTTTTACCATTTTCAACAGCATCCGTAGATTCACTAAATTGACTGACACCAGCTTGTTTATTAAACTCTACAATCGAAAAATACAAATCAAAATCAACTCATCTTTTGAGTCATCCATATATCTGGAAACAAATCAAGCTCTAAACCCTATTAATTGTAACATGTTTTAGACTAGCTATACCTTCCAATACACGTCTGACTTTGTCCGAACTACTCGAGCTTTGACCCACTTCATCACCACTAACAGACTATATATAGATCCAAAGTGCAACAACAAAAAAACCACATTACAAAGCTATTGTTGTGGCCTGGATTGAAATGGAATGTTCTAAGTTTACCTCAGCTTCAACCGACCGAGACATAGTTGATGTCTCCTTGCTTGACAGTGCATTGTACTCTTCCCGACTGGTCCGAGAAACAGATGATGTCTCTTCGCTTGACATTGCACTCTCGCTCTCGCTTCCGTCAACCTGATATGGAAATCAAATGCATGCAACTCACTTTTGTTTTCTTTTTCTTCATCTTCTTTATTCCTTCCTTAATTGTGTTATTTAATAGCGGGTTACTTACCTGGCAAGAAACCTCATGGAAACTTGAGAGAACAAGACACATAGCTAAACCCAAAACCACAAATTTCTTTCGCATCGCAGAGATTGTCATTACGAAGATCAAATGTAAGACTCTGCTTTGATCCTTAAAATTTGAAATTGCTTGATGTTTGAAGTAGAACTTGCTGCTCTTTAAATAGAGCCCAGGGTGTAGACTAAAAACTCGACGAGTCTTTTTTTTTTTTATATATATTTTTTGATAATTATATTACGAGTCTTTTTTATATAATTTATAAAATAATGTATTTTATGTTCGTAAGTAAATGATGCAATGCATTGAAATTTTTTTAAGTGGTTAATTGGTTAGATTTTTTTTTTTTTTTTGCAACCACACATTAACTTTTTTTTATTTCAAATATTACAATAAATCAAAGTGAATTACAAGATACAAAGTCGGCAGATCACAGTTCATCTCCGGAGTCAAAAACCGACAGAAAATGAAATTTCTTCAGAGTCTAGAGCCCCACACACGGGGAAACAAAATAGAGCAAATGATCATAACAAAACCGAACATCAATAACAACTAAGACTCTAACATCAACTATAGATTACTACTAAACCAAGAACCATTGCTGCGTCAAATCCAGATCTAACACATCTTCAACAGTGGTCAAGCGAGAGGGCAAGACCAAGTCAAGCGCGAAAGCGCCATGACAACTTCCTCTATGATGAATAGGTCTACCTCACAAGAGACAAACAAGAAGGCCTCGAACACCGGCCAAATAGAACCACTTAGATTCTACTCACAAACAACCGGTAGAGGCTAGGTGGAATGACACACATCCACCATGGAACGCCAAAGAAAGCCTAGCCTAAAGTAGCTCTCGAACTAAGCATAAATGTAGTGAACAAGGAGCGAACCTTTCTACACGCCAGCTAAAGCTACTTCTGTAAACCCAAAAGAAGCAATAGTCCGAAACCGACATGAATCCAAAGACACGAAGAGAATCTGAGACTTAAAAAGCAGCAAGGAAAATAGGAGAAGCGTTGATCTGAGTGATCGAGTATAATTATAGGCTAACCAACAACACTACGCTAAAATCCGAAACAAGAAACCGACCCATCAACCCGGACATCAGTAAGTACCAATGTAAACTGTTGATATGATGAATGCTACCGAAATCTCCATTTGCCTAAAAAAACCATCTGGAAGTGAAGGCACCAGAAGATTCAAGGCTTCTGGCTGAAGAAAAAACTACTGTGGAAGAGAAAATGCGGCCCGACCAAAGGTGAAGTAGATCTAGTGAGTAAAGGATATGCTCGCCAAAACCACACAAAATCGACCCGACCACCAACCAGATCTAAGCCTCTTTCGCCTCTGATTTCCACACGCCGCCACCAACTCTCTGCAAGCAAAGTCTCCTCAAAGCACCTCCGCCCTCAACGACCTCAACTCCACAGATCCAAATCTGAGATTGAGAAGATAAAGAGGACACAAGAACAAGGATAAAGGAAGTTTAAAAACTCACAGAGAAGGAGGAAAGAAATTAAAAGAAAAAAGAAGCAACATATACCGGTGGCAAAACACCACCAGCAACGGCGGAGGAAGCACAACTTTTTTCTCTTTTGCTTATCGCCTTTTCACTTTTTTTTTGATGTTGGTTTTTTGTAACACATTAATTAAAACATCATCCCATATTTGGAAACCCAACTAGGAGTCTAAGAGCTCTAGTGTCTACAAATGCTAATTCATGAAATAAAATTCGAGCACTTCGAGCCAAACAATCTGTCTGTAAATTCTTCGTGCGCGAGATACCAGATAAAGAGAAATTTGGAAAGTAATCATGTAACCTTCGAAAATGTCGAATAAGTTTGAAGAAGGCTGGCCAGTCTTCCGGTTTTACAATCTTGAGTAAAAACTGGCTGGAATTTATATCCTAATAATTTGTAATGTAAGATAAATTAAATGTAGACGACCCTAGAAAAAGTTCGCGTGTTAAATGGTTTCAAGTTCCTATTAGAGCACTAACATTATTGGTGAGTTTCTTAAAATGAGTTTTTAAATATTATTTTATTAATATTTTAGTATGATTTAATTATATAACTAAAATTTTAAAATTAAAAATTGAGCAAACCAATTAAATGAAAATATCTAAAATGTGAATCTCTCAGCAAAAGACAAGAGTTTCTTAAAGAAGAAAATGCATTGTTCCTCTTCTTTTCTCAAGATTTGTCATTTCTTATCTAATGTTTCAACAGGTATATGCGATGTGGTATAACGAATCATTGTTNCCCCCCCCCCCCCCCCCCCCCCCCAATTAATGTCCTTTATGAAGCTAAAATCCATTTTCTTAACATCATCTTTTGTCTATCTTATTGAGAACTCATGTTTTTTACCTTGCAGAAGCTGGAGAAAGAAGAATCTGAAGAAGAATAACTTGAATGTTCCGAGGTTCAGCTGCTGTCTATCTCTCAAGCAGGAGATACTTCTTTGAATTTTTGTGTTCTTTATTTATTTGCATGCATTTTATATTTTCTTTTTTTAATAACTTCTGTATTTTGTAATGTGATGCTGAATGTTTTATATAATAGCAAAGGAACCAACTTTTCCGACAACAATTTCATTGAAGTACGTACATGCAAGAGTAACTTAATGGTTTGTCAAATCATATTCCATCTTTAGTTCATGTTTCTTGAAAACAAATTCAATGTTTTACCATACGACACACCAAATTTTTCATGTTTCATCGCTTAACAAGATGAATTTATGAGCTTGTTAGAAGGTAAGATGAATGACAACATCATAAAGAGGCACATGAGCATCCTCCTACAGTGTGAACTTTCTTCCTCCTCAGCGCTCTCGCATAGATCTCATAGTAGCATGCTGAAACAAGCGTAAATTAGAAGATTAAAATTCAGTTCAAGCACACAATACTCTGTGATCAGAGCTAAACCAAATGAGCCACACAAATAAAGTTTATAATTCAACTCAAGCATACAATACTTTGTCATGAGAGCTAAACTAAATTAGCCACACAAGTATTAAGTACTAATTACACATGAGGAATAAGTTGAAAAATTGTTAGTTTTTCATCAAGGATGCGATAAGCTGAGGATGCAATAACGTTATTTCACCTGTCTTTAGACAATAACTTCGACCGGAATAGCAACAATTGATGTCAAGATAAAGGTCAATTAGTCCTTTCCGCCAAATAATGCATCCAGTAGACCCATTCTAAGTGATACTATAATTGTTTAAAAGGTTTAGCCCGTACAAAAAACATGTATAAAATTATGCTCTAATTGTTAGGAACGAGAACTATTTGCTCAACAAAATTTTCAAAATCATTAAACAAATAATGAGAAGTGCAATATTGAAAAGAGGAAATAATTTTTGATAATGTGGAATTAAAAGATTACTTTAGCCAATGTCCACTAGCACCAACAGAATACCCTATGAAGTTTTTCAATTGCCATTCGAAAACAGAACACGTCATTCTCTGTATTACGCTGATCATGATTTAAGGAGGGAAAAACCTGAATCATAAAATATTACATCTAGTGAACAAAATTTCAATAGACATTCTGATATGTTAAGTGTAAGGTGACATAACATTCCATCATTACCTGATATATCACTTAGAAGAACACGAGCATGTCCCTAAAACAAAAACAGATAAGATCATTCCTAAAATATAGATAATTACTTATACAATTCACTCTAGTAAATTGAAGAAAGCAGAACAGAACTTGTATTGTGTTGTTTGCTAGATCCAACAACCAAAACCCAATGACAAAACAATAGCCGTTCGGTTTCGTGTTCCTGTGAAAGTTGTACATTTACAGATAAAACATCAAGTCATCAATTACCCTTTTGCTTAGACATTCTACAAAAGCAAACAATAGTCATGGGATCATGAGAGCAACACGCAATGTTCTTTTGTATCTTCTAAGAGATAACCAATGTCGGAAGAAAATCCGATTAGTATCACCTAAATTGCAAATATTATGTTAAATTTTAGCTTATATAAAACACAATGTCCCTCTACGGGAAAAAGAAAAACACAACGGAATGGCCCTAACTGCAACTGAGATCATAAGTGATCCAATCAAGATAAGCGATCTTACTCTTCCATACTTTTTTTCACCTCGATCTTTCTTCTTCCATACTTTGAAGTGCGTTTGTCACTCCAGTTGCCAACATAAGGTTGGAATTAAACCACCACACAAAAAAAAGTACAAACAAATAAAGTCTAATTTCATATATATCAAAACACTTACCAGAAGGCTGGAAATTGGACCACATTGCCAAATCAGTGACGATAATGTGTGCTTTACGCATGGGTCTACGAGCCAAATGCAAAATTGTTATAACAAAATGGAAGTTTAAACATGGTATAATCCTATTTTAATACTCATGCGATAAACAGTAAGCTTTGATATAATAATATAAAAGAGGTCTATTTCAAAATCTGCAATAGAGAGGATGCTATACAAGCTATTAAACTCGATATTGGTTCACTGCGGACACTAGACTCGTTATTTGTCAGAAGATACAAGAAAACATTACAACTAGAGTAGTGATTAAAGATGAAAACTTTATGGGGTACTCTTTTTTTACGTCTTTTATGGGGTACTTAGACCATCTCCAATGGTTAGATACTCATTTAGTATCTAAAACAATTTTTTAATTAAAAATTAATTTGCGGGTCCCACCGAGTATCTAAAATTACACACAACTCTTTTAGATACAATTCCAAAAGTCTCTAAAATTAGATACAGTTTCTAACTTTTTGGATATTTCTGATTTTAATAATATGATGGATACTCACTTAGAAACTTCAATGGTTACCCATTGGAGGTGCTCTTATACGTTGCAAAGAGTATATTTAGTTATGATTTTTTTACTTTTATTTTTCTGATTTTTTACTTTTATTTTTCCAATTTTTTATTCTTTTTCAAGTTTTGTGTTAGAGGCCTACTACTGTTTGATATGTGAAAATATTATTGTTTATAGAAAGTTAAAAGCTAACATTAAGGGGAAATTAAGAATGCACTTGAGCAAAATCAAAGAGGTGAGTATACATTACAATGTAATTAATGAGTATGATTAGCTTTTAAATTTCTATAGTTGTGTTTTATGGATATGGATACATAATATATATGGTAATTAGAAGGTGTAAAATTTTCTTATTTTCAAGTAGGCAATCTGTTTTCGAAATTTTCAAATAATACATACTAATTAGTAGTCGAATTATTGTTTAGAGATTATTTAAAACATATGATTTTTATACTATTTCATATTATAAGTTTTTGTTATTGTATAATTATAAGCATTATATAAATATATGTGACAATTATATATATATATATATATATATATATATATATATATATAAA
>OVAN01008330.1:0-18171 GCA_900406275.1 Anastatica hierochuntica | reverse complement strand
GACAAAGTGATTTTTACGATTTCTTTCGGAAAAATCGTTCTTCGTACGACTACACGGTGACGGTTTTACGAAATGATAAGACCGATCGTAGGGTTAAGACAATGTCGATGTTCAAGTTAACCGTTATCGTTTTATAATATCGATACAAAGTTTTTACGAAAAGTACAAGTCTTTTTGAGTATTGCCGCAAAATTTCAAAGGAGATTCCAATCGAGACGAGATGCCCACCAGTGGTCTAGGCGCCCCTTGGACGGCTAGACTGGCCGTTGTTCGTATCGCTCATATTTTCGAAGTGATGCGGTTATCCGTCGTTTACGGTGACTTCTTATCACTCTAAATCTCATTTACTGAGGTCTCTCGGAGGTCTCGGATGTTGATTTCGTTATTCTCGCGTTTTGTTTCCCGCGAGTGACTGGACTTTGCGAAGCGGTTGCTTATGGACTGCTAGACGCGAAGCTTCGATATTTGGTCGAGAGGGGATTGACTAGATGGCAAGAGCCTCAGAATTGATAATCTCTTCAAGATTTTCATTTTCGAAGGAGAGATGATGTTTCCGTTACTCTTTTAGGCATCGATTTCTTCGTAACCGTTTTTGACCCCAACACAGACTTTGCCGAGAGTCTAGTCGCCCGGTGGGCGACTAGACTTTCGTGTCTTGTCGCCTATGGGTGACTAGATCTTGTTTGCGTTTCCGAAGCGATGCGATTATCTGATGTTTACGGTGATTCCTTATCGCCCAAAACTTGTTTCTCCAGATTTTAGGGAGTTATTCGGAAGTCTTGGGCGTCGATTTCGATGTTACCATTTTTGACCCCAACAAATATCAGTGCAAAACGGTGGAAGATGTGCTCTCCCGTGTCCAGGCGCATATCAAGTGGGAAGAACACCTGCTTGCTAGGCAAGAATCTCGGGTCATGAGGACCGAGAAGACGACCAGAGACGACAAGCCCTACCAAAGACCTGCCAAAGAAGACGGAACGAAGAAAGCCAAAGGACACAAGCCTCTGGGTAAGCCAAACGACAACAAATTCTCGCCAGTAAACACTTGGCTTGATGTATCCAACCTGTGAATATCATTCGCAGAGCTGGTAGGAGTCATGAAGGAGATGGGGGACCAAGTCAAATGGCCCCAAAAGATGCGATCTCCTGACCATCGCCGAAATTCGAACCAATGGTGTGACTTCCACAATGACCATGGTCACAGGACGGAGGATTGTATATCCTTAAAAATAGAAGTCAACGAGCTACTCAAGAAGGGACACTTGCGAGAATTCCTTTCTAACAAAACAAAAGGGATGCTAAATAGTCAAGAAGAAGGTGCCCTAGCAAGCCGTCAAGCGCCAAATTCTCCAAGGCACGATAGGGTGATCAATGTCATAGGTGGAGGATCAGAGATAAGTGGCATTACACATGCCGCTGCAAAGAAAAGCACAAGGTTTGCAAATAATAGTCATGGCACCCCAGAAGCCAAGCATCAGAACCTCAGTCAAGAAGTCATAAGCTTCACGGCTGAAGGGAAAGATAGAGTCCTAACTCCACATCATGACGCCTTGGTTGTTTCATTATCGATGGCGAATTGTTTGGCGAAGAAGTACTTACCGATAATGGAAGCTCTACGAACGTACTTTTCCTGGGAGAATATACAGACTTGGGTCTAACCTAGGAAGCCTTAACCAAGAAAACCACACCACTAGTGGGCTTCAGCGAAAAAGTCAAGCAAACCATTGGAGAGATAACACTTCCAGTTTGTGCTGGAGGAGTCAACTTGTCCACCAAGTTTTCCATTATAGATTTTCCCTCTCCTTATAATATGATCATAGGCAGACCCTGGATACATGAGATGAGTGCCGTGCTGTCAACTCTGCACCAAGTACTCAAATTCCCAACTCCATCGGGAATCAAAGAGATCAAGGGTGACCAGGAGAATGCTCGATCGTGCTACCAAACCACTTTAAAGGGAAAGACAACTCCCTTATAGCAATTACAGAAACCACTTCCCGCATTGCACACTGAGGAGCCAGAAGTGGAACAATTGGATGACGTACCTTTGATACCCGGAGAATTAGGCAAAAACCTAAAAATAAGGGCAAGATTGCAAGAAGGCATACGCTAGAGGCTGATAGACTTCCTAAGGTCCAACGTCGGTTGCTTCACATGGTCCCATATGGATATGCCAGTAATAGACCCATAAGTCATATTGAGTAAGCTGCAAGTAGATCCCATGTACCCAACAGTCAATCAAAAAAGGAGGAAGTTTGCACCGGAACGAGACACAATCATTAATGATAAGGTAAAAAAACTTCCCTGCAGTTGGGTTTATTAGGGTGGTCCAATACCCGGATTGGCTAGCAAACGTCATTGTGGTCCAGAATAAGAATGACAAGTGGAGGGTTTGCAAATCCTACCCTAAGGATCCTTTCCCTTTGCCCCATATAGACAAGTTTGTGGACGCCACAGCTGGACACCAACTGATGAGTTTCATGGATGCCTTCTCCAAGTACAATCAAATACTCATGCATCCAAAAGACCAAGAAAAGACTTCCTTCATGACTTCTTGTGGAATCTACTGCTGCAAGGTGATGCCTTTTAGATTGAAGAATGCAGGATCTACCTATCAGAGGCTTGTCAACATGATGTTCGTATACCAAATCGGCCAGACCATGGAAGTATATATAGACGATGTTACGGGTGATTTTGGTCGTTCTTTGAAGCACTACGGAAGCTGGAGGTCAATGAATGTACGGCAAAGATAGTTTGAAGATAACCAAAGCTCGAAGATCGATAATGGTAAAAGATCAGGAGTTGTATTGATTTCTTAGCCTAGGGTTTCGTGTGTCCACGTTTTGCCCTTAAGCTTTATATTTCTACATGGAGTTCATGATTATCCCTCCAAGAATTGGATAACTCATGAAAAGTCTATAAAATATATGCATCTATATCTAGGATACACATCATTATCTGCTTAATTAAATAGCAAAATAAGTTTGAGGCGGTGGTCGGCTGGCTTTCGGCTATGCAGGGTCCTCTGACTCCCGGCTTCCAGCTATGCAACGTCGTTCTGGCTTCCTGCTTTGTGGCATTCCCATGCTTTAAGGTCTTACTGATGTACTCCATCTAAGATTGGGGAACTCCCATGACCTAAATTACTCCCAACAGTTTGCCTCTTATTGCGAAGGCTCGATCCGAAGCTGTGGAATAACATGTCTTCCATGCAGCTTAGGCAGGAAGCCATTAGTTGCTCGGCCTTTTTAGTTGTGACTTGCGCCGCCTCTATTCTATATAAGAGTGTGCTTGCTTTTAGTTTGAATTCCATCAGATAATGGGTGCCACTGTAGCGGGAGGTTTTGTCTGGCTCTTGACGTCTGGCCTCAGAGCTTTGAATTTCAAATTTCGTGAGCCGTTAACATTTTTCAAGGATTGTTGGTTTGTTGAAAAATCCCAGCCGTTAACTTCGCGAGAATCGGGGGAAGACATTATAGCCGTTGATGAAGATTTGCAAAGATTTGAGAAGAAATAAGATAGCTGTTACTTCTGCGAGATGCGCGTCAATGATTGGACGCGTGCGACTAATTTTGATTTCCTCTCTTTCCTTTTAAATATTTTCTTTCTTTTCTCTTTTGCACTTTCACTTCATCTTCTTCCTTTTTCCGCTAAACTCTTTGCCCCCGGAATCCTTATCGAGCTTCCCATCCACGATTCAAGGTTAGATCTTCTTCTTCCTTCTTCTTTTCGCTTCTTTTAGGATAGACTCCAGAGATCGGCTCTTAGGGTTTCGGATTAGCCTTAGGCTTTAAGCTTTTCTTGCCCCAATCGAGCTTTAGATCCAAGATCAAAACCTTTTTTAGCCCAAAAATGACTAGCTTCGGTGATGAGTTTTCTCTGGTAGCTTCGTCTTCCATCGGTGTCCGCGTTCGGAAGAGGCACCTGATTAGGACTAGTCCCTCTATCGAGGAAGAAGGATCTTCCGAGGACACGTAAATCCTTGAAGCCAACCCACGACCCTTGCGATCCACTTCGGATCCAGAGCTTTTGAAGGTCTGTCCTCTCTCCAACGTAAACTCTGAGACCCTCGAGGATTGGAGGCACCAATATTCCATTGGAGAAGGTGTCCATTTGAGGGTGCCTGGGAAGGACGAGAGGGCTTATGAATGCTCAGGAGATGAGATAGCCATGTATGAAGCCTATTTCGAGGCCGGAGTCAGGGGTACAATAACGACCCTGATGAGGAAAGTCTCAAAATACTTCAACATATGTCCTTCCCAGCTGAACCCAGCTTCTTGGAGGATCCTTACCGCCATCCAAGTGCTCAACGAGTTCCATGGGCTAGATCTTGGCATTAACGAGCTTCTCTACTCTTATTATTTCACCCATGTTCTCTCGGGTGAAGGCAAATACTACTTCCGCCCACGTGCCGGTGCTCCTTTTGTGTTGGAGCTGGAAAAGGAGGAGAGGAAAGGGCTGACTTTCACCAAGCATTGGGCCCAAAAGTTTTTTTCATGAGAGTCGGGACTTCTCCTGGATTCTCTACTCTTTGGAAATTCACTGGTAGGTTTAGGAGGCTTTTCTTTTTGCTGCTTCCAGCTTGGTCACTAACCCTCTTTGCCTTCTGTTTTTGCAGAAGTGTCTACAGAGAAATCAGAGGAAGGCAAGGAGAAGGCTGAAGAAGCTTTGGAGATCTCTGCTGAGGAAAGAAGCATCCCATTCCTGCTAAGGGAAGAAGCGTTGCGCCAGAGCAGTATAAGAGGTTTCCTCCTTACTTCTTACTTCTTTTGTTTATTTCCTTCTTTGCTAACTTCTTGGCTGGCCTTTTGCAGTTTTGCAGGAAATAAGTCAGGATCTGTGTCTAAGGCGTCGGAGGACTTTAAAAAGGCTCAGGCGGCGAGAAATGCAAAGTTGGCGTATGGGAGAAAGGCTCCGGAGGTGGTAGAGATCTTGGAGTCTCCCTCTGCTGGGACCAAGAGGAAAGGGACCCAGAAGGCCACTGCCTCCAGCAAAAAGCAGAAGGGTCCTCTTGCCAAGCAGTCCTCCTCCTCTGTCCGCGATCTTGGCAGCGCCCTGAAGCACCTGCAGAGCTCCGTCTTCCCTGCACTTCCTTCTAGTCCTCCTAGCTCTGATAATCTAGGCATGTTTGACCATGTCCAGAAGGGGAATGATCAAGGTAATTGGCCTGCCTTTAGCTTTTGGCTGACATTTGACTGTTTCCTTTTCTTCTGGCTAACCTCCTTCCTCTTTGCTGTTCAGCTAGCTGCATCACTCTTCCATTCCAAGGATCAAATCACCACGGAGGTGATCTCTACAGGGATGGCCTAGGTGGAAGACTACCTCGCCAAGTTGAAGGAAGAGAAGGACAAGTCTGCTGGCTTGGAGAAGGAGCTGAGGTAGATGAAGGAACTGCTTCGGGGGCTAGAGTCGGAGAAGAAGAAGGCGACAGAGAAGGTTCTTTGCCTGATTGAGGAGAAGGCAAAGTTGGAAAAAGAGCTTGGTAACCTAGATGCCCGGGTGGCCACCTTCACGGAGGAGATGTCCATGGCTGTCAACGATGCCAAGATCACGGGGTGTTGGGAGATGGTTAGGGACTACCTCAAGGGTGAGGCCAAGTCTTGGAATTTGCATGAGGAGTTTGAGAACTACAAGATGGTGGTGATTGCGGAGGCGGAAGAGAATGGTCTCGAAGCTCCCACCTTTGAAGATGAACCAGAGATTCCTCATGCCTTGGTTTCTACACCCCCAACGGACTCTATGCCAAATGTCGAGAAGTCTGCCTCTCCTGATCCTCCAGCTGCCTAGCGTCCAGACCCGCAACCAAGAATCAAGCTGCTCTCCCCTTGTGGGATTTATTCTTTTTTTTTGTTGATGGCATGCCCCTGTGTGGGCCTACTTCTGCCCCTTGTAGGCTTTGTACTGAATTTTCATGGCCTTTGTGGCCTTAACTCTTTGATGGCCTTCTTAGCCTTATTTATGTTTGCCCTTTGGGGCTCAAAACTCATATTCCAGCCCTTCGTGGCCTTCTATGAATATATTTCTAGTTTTCTGTTGTCTTCCTGCCTTAACAAATTCTTGACTTAGATTTAGAGATGACATTCATGGCCGATGCTTTGGCAAGTTTTTTATCGTTAGCACCCTGTTCGATTGACTTCTGGCTACTAGCCTCTAGCCTTTGCGTCTTGACCGACTGGCTTCTGGCTATGAGCCTTTGGCCTTTGCGTCTTGACTTCTGGCATATTGTCCTCTAGTCTTTTATCGATACTCTGGTTTGTTGACTTCTGGCTTATTGGCCTCTAGTCTTTTATCGCTACTCCGGCTGTTTGACTTGTGGCTTATTAGCCTCTAGTATTTTAGCGATACTCCGACTGTTTGACTTCTAGCTTATTGGCCTCTAGTCTTTGTCGTGTCTTGTATAAGTTCTTGAGTTCCAAGTTGGGATAATCTCATTATCTCTTTTTTTTGAGGGAGTTCTTTTTCGTGTCCTTAGACAATGCTTAGGTTCCCAAGACACGTTTTGCGCCTCTTGATACCCAGCGGTGTCTTCTGACTTTTGGCATTCTGCTACCCGGAAGTAACCAGTAACTTGCGTTTTTTGGCCTCTTGATACCCGGAGGTATCTTCTATTTTTTTGGCATTCAGCTATCCGGAAAGAACTATTTTGCTTTGCTGCACTCTGCTTCCTGCAGTGAAGCCACTCTCAATCTTATTGGTCTTGCTGGTATGGACCTCCCCTGAAAAGTGGTCCCAGTGCCAGAGTTTCTTCTACTTCCCACGTCTGGGTAAGTAGGTATAGGTGATGCTCCTGTGCTCAGGTCACATAGCTTTTGCATTTACTGTGACCTGCTAAGGAAGGTTAAGCTGTTTTTACTTTCTGCTCGGCACTCTGCTTTCCGGTTAGCCACTCTGTGTTAAGCATAGTTAGCAGTTTTTGTCTTTTGCTTTCTTTCGGGTATTTTCCCTTGTTCAAGCAAAGTTTCTTCTTTTTTTTGAGCTTTTCGCTTTTGTTTTGGAAGGGTACGTTGCTTGTGTTACTCCTTTGTTGAGGAGTTGTCATTCAACTCTTTTTTGCTTTTAACTGAATTTTCCCGTGAGAAAGCAGTTGTGTTATTGATTGGTATCCATCCTTAGACGTATCATTATTACATAAAAAAGATGTAAAAGAAATTAAAAAATCCAAAGCGGAAGAACGTATCTGGGATATGGTCGTCCGGGTCAGGGGCAGTCTTTTAGATGAAGTAAGACTTTAGATGTAACGCGTTCCAACTATTTGGCTATACTTTTCCACACCTGTCTTGTAACTTGTATGCCCCTGCTCCTTTGACTTCCACTATTTGGTACGGTCCTTCCCATCCAGGCGCTAGCTTACCCGCGTCCTTGTCCCTGGTATTGTCAAAGACTCGGCGCAGCACCCATTCTCCTTGTTGGAACGTTCGGGTTCGTACCTTCTTGTTGTAGCTGCGGGCCACTTCCTGTTGGTACTTCCTGTTTTGGGTTCTTGCGGTTTCCCTTTTTCTGTCAAGGAGGTTCAGGGAAAAAGATATCAGTTCTTCATTTTCTTTTGGGGTTAGAAGCTCTGATCTGGCCGTAGGGACGCTGACCTCGGCGGGAGACACTGCCTCTGTTCCGTAGACCAGGGAGAAAGGTGTTTCCCTTGTTGAAGTCTTGATGCTAGTTCGACAAGCCCATAGGGTAGCTGGAAGTTCTTCGACTCTGTTGCCCTTGGCGTCGTCCAACCTCTTTTTCAGAAGGTTGACTATCGTCTTGTTAGTGGATTCAGCTTGCCAGTTGGATTGTGGATGTCTCGAAGTTGCAAAACTTAATTTTATGCCCCAATCTTCGCAAAACTTCTTGAAATTTTTGCTTGTGAATTATGGACCATTCTCTGCAACTATCTCTTGAGGCGTTCCGAATCGTGTTACCACATTCTTCCAGAGGAACCTCTTGATTTCGACATCTGTAATCTTGCTCAAGGCTTCTGCCTCCACCCACTTAGAGAAGTAGTCTGTAACTACCAAAAGGTACCCCAGCTGTCTGGGAGCCGTCGAGAAATTTCCTACGATGTCCATTCCCCACTTCATGAATGGCCATGGAGAACTTACAGATTTGAGGTTTTCCGGGGGTAGCTTGGGTACTTGCGCGTGCTTCTGGCATTTACCACAGTACTTGGCCATCTGGACGGTGTCATGGGCAATTGTATGCCAATAATAGCCTGCCCTCTTGGCTCTTAGTACCAAGCTTCTTCCACTAGAGTGGGACCCGCAGTCGCCTTCATGTAACTCTTTGACGACTAGATCTGTGTCTTCCGACTTTACGTATTTGAGGTATGGGCCCGAGAAATATCTTCTATAGAGTTTTCCGTGAATCAGGCAATAGCGGGATGCTTGCCTTTTGATCTTACAACATTCACTCCTTATATTGGGCAGGACGTCATTCTTAAGGTAGGAACTAATGGGTGTCATCCAAGTTTCCTCTTCTTCGATGTTTGAGACTTGAGGTCCTTCGGCGTCCTTATCGGTAGCTGGCCACTAGAGCACTAACAGAGGTATGTTAATTGGTTTCGTGGTTTTCAAGGCAGAGGCCAGGTTTGCGAGGGCGTCAACATGCGAATTTTGCTCCCTTGGGATCTGCGTGAGTTCGCATGCTTTGAATGAATCAATGAGCTTCTTGGCTATGGCCAGGTACTTGATCATGTTAGCGTCTTATTCCTGGTAGTCACCTTGCGTCTGGCTTACGATCAATTGGGAATCGCTATAAAGTTGCAGGTTTTCTATTGCCAAGTCTTTTGCCAATCTCAGTCCTGCAATTAAAGCTTCATACTCACTTTCATTGTTGGTGACTCTAAAGTTGCATCTTACTGCTCCTGACACGACTTCTCCTCTTGGTGAGATGAGCACGAGGTCTACGCCTACCCCTCGTATGTTGTTGGATATGTCGACACAAAGTTCCCATTTTTCTTCGCTTTTACTTATCCTGACCTCTTCTTCTGCCCCTGGAACCATCGATGGGGAGAATTCTGCTACGAAGTCTGCAAGGACCTGTGATTTGATTGTCGTGGCGGGGCGGAAGATTACATCGTACTCGCCTAGTTCCACTGCCCATTTGGCCAGTCTTTTGGATACTTCTAGCTTTTGGAGTACAGATTTGATAGGGAAAGATGTGACGACTATCACCGGGTGAGCCTGGAAGTAGGGACGCAGCTTCCTGACAGAGACGACCAAGGCAAGAGCCAATTTCTCCAGGTGACTATAGCGAGTCTCGGTGTCTAGAAGGGACTTGCTTACGTAGTACACCGGACGTTGCTTGCTTCCTTCTTTTATGACCAAGAGGACACTTACGGCATGCTCTCAGATGACCAGGTACAAGAGCAGAGGCTCTCCGTCTTGGGGCTTTAAGAGAAGAGGTGGCGTTGTGAGATATTCCTTGAGCTTGACTAGGGCGTCTTCGGCTTCTTGGTTCCATTCAAATTTCCCCGTGAACTTAAGGGTTTCAAAGAATGCATGCGATTTGTCGGACAGCCTGGATATGAATCTACTCAAGGCCGTCATTCTTTCGGTAAGCTTCTGGACATCTCGTGGAGTCCTGGGTGAAGGGATTGCCTGAATCGCCCTCCGGATTTGCTTCAATACCCCTGTATGTAACTATGTACCCCAAACATTTCCCGAAGCTTACTCCGAATGAGCACTTAGAGGGGTTGAGCTTCATGTTATACTTCCTCAAGGTAGAGAAGGCTTGTTTGAGGTGGGCTATGTGGTCTTCCGCATCCAAGGACTTGACCAGCATGTCGTCTATATAGACTCCATGGTCTGGCCGATTTGGTCTTTGAACATCATGTTAACTAGCCTCTGATAGGTGGATCCCACATTCTTCAATCCAAAAGGCATAAACTTGTAGCAGTAGATTCCACGAGAAGTCATGAAGAACGTCTTTTTCTGGTCATCTGGATACATGATTATTTGATTGTACCTGGAAAAGGCATCCGTAAAGCTAATCAACTGGTGGTGTCCACCAGCTTGTCTATATGAGGCAGCGGGAAAGGATCCTTAGGGCAAGATTTATTTAGATACGTGAAATCTATGCAAACCTGCCACTTGTCGTTCTTCTTCCGGACCACGACGAAGTTTTCTAGCCAATCCGGGTAATGGACCTCTCTAATGAACCCAATCGCTAGGAGGTTTTTGACTTCATCATTGTTGATCTCGTCTCGTTCAGGTGCGAACTTCCTCCTTTTTTGCTTAACCGTCGGATACTTGGGGTTCACTTGCAGCTTATGTACTATGACTAACGGGTCTATTCCTGGCATGTCCACGTGAGACAAGGCGAAGCAATCAGCATTGGATCTGAGAATGTTTATCAGCCTCTGGCGTATGCCTTTTTGCAACCTTGCCCCTATTATGAGGTTTCTGCCTTGCTCTCTGGGTGCCAGAGGGACATTATCCAGCTGTTCCACTTCCGGCTCTTCAGTTTGAAATGGGGGAAGTGGTTTCTGTAATTGCTATAAAGGAGTTGTCTTTCCCTTCAAGGTGGTCTGATAGCATGATCCGGTGTTTTCTCGATCACCCTTGATCTCTTTGATTCCCCATGGGGTTTGAAACTTGAGTACTTGGTGCAGGGTTGATGGCACAGCTCTCATCTCGTGTATCCAAGGTTTGCCCATGATCATGTTATAATGCGCTTGACGGCCTGCTGGGACTCCTTCTTTCTGATTATCCAGCATCTCCATTGCTTTGTTGGAGAGGAATTCTTGTAGGTGTCCCTTCGTGAGCAGCTCGTTGACTTCTATCAAGGATATGCAATCCTCCGTTCTGTGACCGTGGTCATTGTGGAAGTCGCACCATTTGTTCGGATTCCGGCGATGGTCGGGTAACCTCATCTTCTAGGCCCATTTGACTTGGCCTCCCATCTCCTTCGAGACTCCTACCAGCTCCGCGCTCGTCATTGATAGGTTGGATACGTCCGGCCAAGTATGTACCGGCGTGAATCTGTTGCCGTCCGACTTACCCAGAGGCTTGTGTCCTTTGGCTCCCTTCTGTCCATCCTCTTTGGCAGGTCTTTGGTAGGGCTTGTCATCTCTCGCCGTCTTCTCGGTCCTCATGACCCAAGATTCTTTCTTGGCAAGTAGATCTTCTTCCCACTTGATCTGCGCCTTGGCGTGGGAGAGCACATCTTCCATCGTTCTGCATTGATATTTAGTGAGCTCCTTATATAGATCACCATCAGGCAGAAGTCCTCTCTTGAAGGCAAAAATTGCGGTGGCAACACTACAATTTGGGATTATGACCTTCGAATTGTTAAAACGGTGAAGGTAGCTCATGAGTGGCTCTTACGCTGCCTAATCTCATAAAGGTCATTAGAGGACTTGGGAGTCACTCTGATGCTAGCAAATTGCTCCACAAACAGGTCAGTTAGATGACCAAAGGATCTTATGGTTTCAGTTGGAATCGATATGAACCACTGCAAGGCGCCTCCCGTCAGGCTGGAACCGAATCCCTTGCACATGGCGGCCTCCTTGTGCTCCTTCAGGATTGCCACAGTAAGCATCTTCTGCTTGTATTGTGCGATATGATTGTCCGGGTCAGAAGTCCCATCGTACAGCTTAATGAATGGGAAGGTGAACTTCTTTGGCATGTCGGTGAGTGCGATCTCTTCTAAGAAGGGAGTGTCCACATAAGAGCTTAGGGCACTTTTCCTCACAGGAGGTGCAAAACCCGGAAGTCGTTCGATCACCGACTACAACACCTCAAACTTTCTGGAGAACATCTGCTCAGTCGTCTGGCCTCATCATAGAGTGGGGTGAGACTTGCGGCTTGCGGCTCTCCTATGTCCATTAAGTCTTCTTGCTCTTGGGCAAGGTTTTTGTCCTCCTGGGCTCCCTTTGCTGCTGGATTTCCTCTTTCTTCAAGGTTATTTGTAGGAGGAGTTTCCAGAGTTGGCATCCAGGACACGTGGACCCTGAACCTTTGATTCGTGGTTTGATTTGCCGTCAAAGCCGAGTTTGCCTCTTTGAGGGTTTTTTTCTCAAGCTCCAGTTGCTGCAAACATTGCGAATTCTCCTGGAGTGTTTTGGCATGAGCCTCTATCTGCTATCTTAAGGTCTGAAGCTCTGCAGTTACGGCATCAGCTCCAGTTAGAGTTTGATCCCTTCGAATCTGCTCCATTTCTCCTAGTCTCCTTTGCAATGTTTCTAGCTGAGATCACATCTCCTCGTAGGTGAGCTCTGTTCGTCCCGACGTGATGTTTGTTGATTGATGATTATCTCCAACCATCGTCATGTAGCTATTTTTTGAAGCTCCCCTCTCTCTAGCGCCAACTGTTATGGGTGATTTTGGTCGTTCTTTGTAGCACTACGGAAGATGGAGGTTAATGAATGTATGGCGAAGATAGTTTGAAGATAACCTAAGCTCGAAGATCGATAATAGCAAAAGATCAGGAGTTGAATTGATTTCTCAGCATAGGGTTTCGTGTGTCCACGTTTTGCCCTTACGCTTTATATTTATACATGGAGTTCATGATTATCCCTCCAAGAATTGGATATCTCATGATTATCTATAAAATATATGCATCTATATCTAGGATACACATCATTACCTGCTAAATTAAATAGTAAAAATAAGTTTAAGGCAGTGGTCGGTTGTCTTCAGGCTTCCGCCTATGCAGGGTCGTCTGACTCCCGGCTTCCGGCTATGCAGCGTCGTCTGGCTTCCTGCTTCTGGGCATTCCCCTACGTTGAGGTCTTACTGCTGTACTCAATCTAAGCCTGGGGAATTCCCATGACCTAAATTACTCCACACAGACGACATGTTGGTCGAGTCCTTAGAAGCGGAAGACCATATAGCCCACCTGCAGCAAGCCTTCTCTACCCTCAGGAAGTACAACATGAAGATCAATCCCTCTAAGTGTTCATTCAGAGTGAGCTCCGGGAAAATTTTGGGGTACGTAGTTACATACAGAGGAATTGAAGCAAATCCAGAGCAAACCAGGGCGATTCAAGCAATCCCTTCACCCAAGACTCCACGAGACGTCCAGAAGCTTACCGGAAGATTGGCAGCCTTGAGTAGATTCATTTCTAGGCTATCCGACAGGTCACATGCATTCTTTAAAGCCCTTAAGTTCACTGAGAAATTCCAGTGGAACCAAGAGGCCGAAGACGCCCTAGTTAAGCTCAAGGAGTACCTCACAACACCACCTCTTCTCTCAAAACCTCAAGATGGAGAGCCACTGCTCCTGTACCTGGCTATTTTAGAGCATGTCGTAAGTGCCATCTTCTGGACACTGAGACGCGCTACAGTCACTTGTAAAAGCTGGCTCTCGCCTTGGTCGTCTCGGCCAGGAAATTGCGTCCTTACTTCCAGGCCCACCCGGTGGTAGTCATCACATCTTTCCCCATCAAATCTTTACTCCACAAGCCAGAAGTATCTGGAAGATTAGGCAAATGGGCAGTGGAATTAGGCGAATACGATGTGATTTCCCGCCATGCCACGACGATCAAATCACAGGTCCTGGTGGATTTCGTAGCATAATTCTCCCCACCAATGGTACCAGGGGTTGAAGAAGAAGTCAGGATCTAGCAGGGAAGTAAAAGCAAAGGAGAATGAACACTTTACGTAGATGGATCCATCAATATAGAAGGAGCGGGTGTAGGCCTCGTGCTAATCTCACCTAGAGGAGAAGTGGTATCAAGAGCAGTAAGATGCAACTTTAGAGCCACCAACAATGAAAGTGAGTATGAAGCCTTAATTGCAGGACTCGGCTTAGGAAAAGGCTTGGGAATAGAAAATCTACGGGTTTACAGTGATTCCCAATTGATCGTTAGCCAGACACAAGGCGACTACCAAGAAAAAGATGACAGCATGACCAAGTATCTGGCCATAGCCAAGAAGCTCATTTATTCATTCAAAGCATACAAACTCACACAGATCCCAAGCGAGCAAAATTCTCATGTGGATGCCCTCGCCAACTTGGCCTCTACCTTGAAAACCATAGAGCCAATTAGCATACCTTTGTTGGTACTCCAATGGCTAGATACCGACGAAGATGCCAAAGGATCTCAAGTCTCCAACATCAAAGAGGAAAAAACATGGATGACGCAAATTATTTCTTACCTTAAGGATGACGTCCTGCCCAACATAAGGAGTTAATGCCTTAAGATTAAAAGGCAAGTGTCCCGCTATTGCCTGGTCCATGGAAAACTCTAAAAAAGGTCTTTCTCGAGACCTTACCTTAAATACGTAAAGCCAGAAGACGCAGACTTAGTCATCAAAGAACTACATGAAGGCGAGTGAGGATCTCACTCTAGTGGAAGAAGCTTTGTGCTGATAGCCAAGAGGGCAGGATACTATTGGCGTACAATGGCCCACAACGCCCTCCAAATGGCCAAATACTGCGACAAATGCCAGAAGCACACACAATCATCCATGCTACCCCCAGAGAACTTCAAATCCGTAAGCTCTCCATGGCCATTCATGAAGTGGGGAATGGACATTGTAGATAAATTCCCAACAGCTACTGGCCAACTGTCATACCTTTTGGTAGTTACGGACTACTTCTCTAAGTGGGTGGAGGCAGAAGCCTTAAGAAAGATTACGGATGTCCAAATCAAGAGGTTCCTCTAGAAGAACGTGCTAACACGATTTAGAACACCTCAGGAGATAGTTACAGACAATGGCCCACGATTCAAAAGCAAAAACTTCAAAAAGTTTTGCAAAGATTGGGCATAAAACTAAGCTTTGCAACTCCGAGACATCCGCAATCCAACGGGCAAGCCGAATCCACCAACAAGAGAATAGTCAATCTCCTGAAGAAGAGGTTGTACGACGCCAAAGAAAACTGGGTAGAAGAACTCCTAGCTACCCTATGGGCATGTCGAACTAGCATCAAAACTTCAACACGGGAAACACCCTTCACCTTGGTCTATGGAACAGAAGTTGAATCCCCTGTAGAAGTCAGCGTCCCTAAAGCCAGGTCAGAGCTTCTAATTTCAAGAGAGAACGAAGAGATGATGGCTTTGTCCCTGGATCTCCTCGACCAAAAAAAGGAAAGCCGCAAGAACAAAAACTGGAAGTACCAGCAGGAAGTAGCTCGTAGCTAATAAGAAGGTACAAACCCGGACGTTCCATAAAGGCGAATGGGTACTACGCTGAGTCTTTGACAACACCAGGGACAAGGCTGCAAGTAAGCTTGCGCCTAGCTGGGAAGGACCATACCAAATCATAGAAGTCAAAGGAGCAAGGGCATACAAGTTACAAGACAGGTACGGAAAAGTACAGCGAAATAGCTGAAATGCGTTACACGTAAAGTCTTTCTTCTTCTAAAGAATGCTCCTGGCTCGGATGACCATACACCATATACGTTTCTTGGCTCTAGACTTTTTAATTTCTGTTACACCTTTTCTTATGTAATCATGCTACGTTTAAGGACGAATACTTATCAATAAAACAATTGTTTTCTCGCAAAGATATTCAGTTAAAGCAAGGGAAAAATAAGTTGAATGACTACTCCT
Source organism: Anastatica hierochuntica (assembly GCA_900406275.1). Lineage (NCBI taxonomy): Eukaryota > Viridiplantae > Streptophyta > Magnoliopsida > Brassicales > Brassicaceae > Anastatica > Anastatica hierochuntica. The sequence goes on along the minus strand of OVAN01008330.1, from coordinate 2,690 downwards.
CAATAAAGGAGTAGTATAAGCAACATACCTTTCCAAAATAAAAGAGAAAAGCTCAAAAACTCTGCTTGAACAAGGGAAAATACCCGAAAAATAGAAATAGACAAATAAATTTCTTATTCTGCTTAACAAAGAGTGGCTAACCGGAAAGTCGAGTCCTGAGCAGAAAACAAAATAGCTTAACCTTGCTTACCAGGTCAAAGTAAATGCAAAAGTTATACGACCTGAGCACGGAGCATCACCTATACCTACTTACCCAGACGTGGGAAGTAGAAGAAAAGTCTGACACTTGGATCTCTTTTCGGGGAAGATCCATACCAGGAAAATCAATAAGACTGATAGTGGCTTCACTGTAGGAAGCAGAATGCAGCAAAAGCAAACAACTATTTTNTACTTACCCAGACGTGGGAAGTAGAAGAAAAGTCTGACACTTGGATCTCTTTTCGGGGAAGATCCATACCAGGAAAATCAATAAGACTGATAGTGGCTTCACTGTAGGAAGCAGAATGCAGCAAAAGCAAACAACTATTTTTGGGTAGCAGAATGCCAACAAGCTAGTGGTTACCTTCGGGTAGCAGAATGCCAAGAAGCTAGTGGTTACCTCCGAGTAGCAGAATGCCAACAAGTTAGTGGTTACCTCCGGGTAGCAGAATACCAACAAGCTAGTGGTTACCTCCGGGTAGCAGAATGCCAACAAACTAGTGGTTACATCCGGGTAACAGAATGCCAACAAGCTAGTGGTTACCTCTGAGTAGCAGAATGCCAAAAAGTCGGAAGGTACCTCTGGGTATCAGGAGGCCAAAAGTTACTAGTCACTCAAAGTGGAGCAAAACGCATCTCGGGAACCTAAGCATTGTCGAAAGACGAAAAGCAGAATTCCTTAAAAAAAAGGAGAGATAATGAGATAATCCCAACCTATGACTCAAAACTCTCACAAGAAATGACAAAGACTAGAGGCTAAGAGCCGAAAGTCGAAACGATCGAAACGTTGACATGCAAAGGCCATAGGCTTATAGCCATAAACCAATCGATAAAGAAGCCATTGGTAAAAGACTTGTCAAAGCTGCACAACGAATGCCATCTTTAAATCCTAGTCAAGAGTCTACTAAGGCAAATAGGCAAAAGGATATTTAAAAGAACAAAAAAGCATTCTTAAAAGGCCACGAAGGGCCAAAAGATAAGTCTTCAAGCCCCACACATGAAGACTTCCATGATATCTTCGATTAAGTCCTGATGTGTATATAATTTCATGCATAATTAGGATCATTTCAGCTTAGTTTCATCCACTTTTAGGTTGTATATATGGCATTTAAGTCCTACAATGCATTAAATTAAGTCTAGAGTCTAGCCTAGGAACATTTTACATTTGCATGCATTTTCTTTGTATTTTGTAGGTGAAATTATGGATGGAACTATGAAGACTCTAAGAATGAATTCAAGGTGGATTTGGAGCTAAGAATTCAAGGAAAAAAAGAGCAAAAGGCTATGGAAGAGTTGAAGATCAACAAGGCATCAAAGAGGAGCAAGAAGCCATCAAAACTGCTAAAGGGAAACTCCCATCAACCTGGAGGTAGATGGCCAGCAACCTATGGTCGATGGCTGGTCACTTTTCCAGCAACCAAGACTTCAGCTGCCGAAGGGAAGCTCCCATCGACCAGAAGCAAGGTCCCATCGACCTCCTAGGTTGATGGCTGATAGCATTGGCCGAAAATGCCCTTATTTTAGGGCTTCCTCCACTCTCTCTTTAGTATAAATACCTCCTTATGTTCCAAGAACAAATAGACACCTTTGAGACATTTTTCTATAACTTTTTAGACATTTGTTTGAGCTCTAAAAACCTTGTATAACTCTTTTTTTGTTTGAGTAATTTGGATCTTATTTTCTCTATCTTTCTCTCTAGATCTATTCTTCTAAACCATGGGAGCTCAAAGATCCATTTCAAGTCTTTTGATTTCCATGAGATTTAGTGAGTAGATCCTTCTTGGATCTTGAGATATGGTAGGCTAGGGTTAGATCTAGGGTTGTAATGGATATTTAGGCTAGATCATGGCATATATTTCTAATAGATCTAGTTTTGTTCTTCAAAGATTATTGCTTGATCAAAGACGCTTAGAAAGTGTTCGATGAAATGCTTGAGAGAACTAGATTTGTCTTTCACTTGGACCCATGAGAGTGGATGTTACCTAGGTTCTAGATGGTTAAGAGGGCTTAAGTTAGACTATCACATGCATACTTTGATGGGCAACAAACGAGAGTTGAGCTTTGTAGTGTGTATAGGTGAATAGATCTCCGTCACGAGAGTGGGTTGATCGATTATTAAGGGACCCTTGGTCTAGGAATAGCTTCGATCCTCTAATAAAGCCTTACCCATAATCAATTGCTTCTTTAGATTGAACCCGAACCCATAACCATTGTCTCAAGATCCTTTCTTTCTGTTGATTTGATCAAAGTTTACTCTTTGCTTTTATGCTATTTTGTTATTGCTTTCTTTATTGCTCAATCATCATGGTTACCTTCACTTTTGATTAGGTTTAGTAGAGACCCATGACAATCTCTTACTAGATCGCCTTCTAAACTAGGACCCTTAGTATAATCTCCTTGTTTAGGTTCTACTAATCTAAGCCTCTAAATCCTTGGGCGAGCCTAAAATACTACAATTGACCCCGTTCTCTTGCGGGATTGAGCGTAGGGTA
>OVAN01008329.1:0-18319 GCA_900406275.1 Anastatica hierochuntica | reverse complement strand
GATGCTTCTATCATTAATAAAGACATCCTTCTCATTAGTTTCACAACAAGAAAACAATTGTTCAACTAATTTTTAGTTATAAACGTTTTCCACAAGAGTAACAAATATTTGCAAAGATTATTTTCCTCGCAAATTACTAGCAGAATCCTCGAAGATTTCTAGCAAAAATAGGCACTCGCAGTTTCCTAGCAAATTCGTAGTAAAAATTTTCTATATATGCAACTCCACACTCTCCCATCTCATTCACCAATTCACAAAACAAAGCAAAAACAAAACGTCAAAGCAAAAAAATTGTTGGGTTCGGAGCATGAAATTTTCGCCTAACGAGGATGGATGTATCGGCAGAGAAATCCAGATACCGGTGAAGTAACAAAAAAGTATTGTGACGGTTTGCGCGAATTCATCTATCAGGCGACTAACAACCCCTTTGCGCAAGAGAACGGTCAAATCTTATGTCCTTGTCGTGAATATCAGAACACGAAGTATATCTCAATAGATAATGTAAAGAGACAGTTACTTAATAGAGTCTTAGGAACCTAAATAGACGAATTAGGCATCAGCATCAAACAGAAAATAGGTTTCATGATTTGGTTACATATGCATTTGCTGATGTTCCATATTATGAGGAACCGAATGTAGATGCTAAAAAGTTTTATGATATGTTAGACGCTGCGAATCAACCTATCTACGATAGATGTAGAGAAGCACTGTCTAAATTATCATTGGCATTTAGGATGATGACAATTAAAAGTGATTGCAACTTACCTGAGAATTGCATGGATGCATGGGTTGATTTAATTAAAGGGTATTTGCTTGCGGATAATAATTTGGTTGAGTCTTATTATGCAATTTTGAAACTGGTTTCTAGTCTTGGGTTACCATATGAAATGATTGATGTATGCATCGAAAACTGCATGATATTTTAGAAAGATGATGAAAAGTTGCAGGAGTGTCATTTTTATGGAAAACCGAGATATCAACCTACAAGTGGACGTACACGTGTAATATTTCAGCGGATTTGGTACTTGCCAATCACCGGCAGGCTGAAGCGTCTATATCTTTCAGAAAAGATAGTGGTTGCCATGAGATGTCATGCACAACATACAAGCGGAGATGGAGAGATTACACATCCGTCAGATGCGAAAGCATGGAAACACTTTCGGACAGTATACCCTGATTTTGCTAATTAGTGTAGAAACGTGTATCTTGGTTTGTGTAGAGATGGGTTCAGTCTATTCAGTATGTCCGAACTCGTTATGGCTTGTCATCTTGGCGTCATACAATCTCCCACCGAAAATGTGCATGCAGAAGGATTTTTTGTTCATGAGTGTTTTAGTGCCCGTTCCTAAGCATCCGAAGAAATCTTTAGACTTTTTCCATCAACCTATGATCCATGAGTTGCAACACTTATGGTATGCAGGTATTCGTACGTTTGACCAATCACAACAGCGGAACGTTAAGATGCGTGCGGTACTTATGTGGACCATCAACGACTTTCCCGCATACGGAATGCTATATGGGTAGACAATTCATGGAAGGTTATCATGTTCTTACTATGCACATCAATCTGGTGCATTTCAACTTAAGCATGGTCGTAAGCTTTGCAGGTTTGATTGTCATCGTCGATATCTTCCATTGTCCTATCCTTACAGGAGGAACAAGAAATTTTTAACGAAGAACAAAGTTGTGAAGCTTTCTGCCCTAGTGTATATGAGTGGTGATGTTGTCATGGAGCTAATGGATTTTTACGGTGCTCAAGAAATCGTAAAGCGTGGCGGAAATTGGCACAGTAGAGTAAACATGCCTGATGGATATTTGGAAATTCACAATTGGAATAAAAAGAGCATTTTGTGGAAGCTCCCATACTGGAAAGATCAATTGGTTCGACACAATCTTGATGTGATGCACATTGAAATTTTTTTTTTGAAAATATCATGCATACGCTTCTAAATGTGCAGGATAAGACGAAAGACAATTTCAAGTCTAGACGTGATTTGGTTGCCATTTGTGCCATAACGAGTTACATATTACAAGGGATGGGAAATTACCAGTACCTAGCTTCCGATTAACAGAAGAAGCGAAGAGAGCACTGTTTGATTGAGTTGAATCATCCATAAAATTTTCAGATGAATATGTTTCAAATTTCTTAAGGTGCGTTGAGCAGGACATAAATTTTCATGCATGAAAAACCACGATTGCCATGTATTTATGCAGCGACTCCTACCTTTTTTCCTACGTGAGTTACTTGTGCAACACGTACACAAAGCAATAACGGGTAATATATCTAACTTGTAACACCCATTTTTGGAAAATCAGAATAAGACTAAGGATCAGACCATGAAAGATGCAGAAACTGGAAGGAAAGACAGGAAAATTCGGCTAAGTATTGGGAAAACTGGACCAAGAGTGGTTCAGTGACTCCTCAGACACCTATAATGTATATTGGTGACAGATCATAAAAGGGATGTTATGCTATTATAAGGGGGTGAGTATAGTCAGACTGGATGGACCCCGAGACTAGGTTGTGGATAGACAATGGCTAAGCATACCCACTCGATCATGGATGGACCATGAGTGATGCAACCTTGGTTGGCTCTCGGTTGATTAAATCCCTGAATCTTATGAAAAAGAGATCTGAATTTTTCTGTTTGGTTTTTCTTTGGGTTTTTTGTTATAAAGAAAAGAAGATGAAAGGTAGAAGATGGACGAAGAAGATGATATATGAGAATCGATGGATTTGGTGAATGGATAGAAGGATAGATAAATCTTTAGATCGGGTGAATGAACTCTCTTCTTGATCTTAAAAATAAAGCTTTTAGAGAATAAACTCTGTAGCTATGAGATGTTCGATGATGAACAAGAGTTTCACAATCTCTGTGAAAAAAAGAACAACTTTGATAAAACTTCGATGATTAAATTTCAATGTCTGCAGAATACAACTTAAACAAGTCTAATTCTACTAGAGTTCCACGAAAATAAACCATAAAATAAGACCTAATTGTCGCCTAAATAAACGAAAAATAAACCATAAATAATTTAAAATCTAAATTTAAAAACCAATGCTGAAACCGAATGCTGAAAACCGAGCAATTAACATCTTAGTCGAATCCTTATGGTTTGCCTCCTCAATTACTTGGTTTTCTTGATGAGAATGAGTTAGAGACAGTCTGATAATGATCTGGTCGAATTCCCTTACATGGATGATTTGAGCTTGACTTCACACGAACAGGCTTGATAGACGAGCTGAAAGTCTTCTGACTTTGAAAATTCATAACTAATTATTCCCAGCGTCTTTTCAAGTGATTCCACTTTGTATTGATTCCCTGATGGCTTGTTTGGTTTGCTTGTTGTCTGAGAAATAAGCTGGTCAGGATTGCATCAATGAGTCACTTGTCCGGTTTGAGATCAAGTGAAAAGATTGGATCTAATCAAGGATCGTTCTGATCGGACGGAGTCAGTCAAGGGGAATCCGAATGAAGACTTAGCCAAGATCATGGAGACGATCGGATGACTTGGTCAAGTATTGGACACCGTCAAGAAAAATCGAGTATAAGGGAATTGATCTGATCGGCGAACTAAATTGGACTGGATGGATTGGTCCAGCCGAGCCAAAGAGTGCTAAGGGAAGTTTGAGCTGGACAAATGAACTGAGCTGACTGAACTGGGCGGTTGAACTGAATTGAGCTAGCTAATCTAAACATAACAATTGGACTGGTCAGATCAGATAGAGATGGTCAGATTTAGACAAGGACTGTCTGGATCAGACAAGGCAGTTATTCCTGTCGGATCCAGATTGGGAACTCGCTGGGACTCAACCATTTTTTGCTTAAGGAATTGGCGGGAACGGTTACTTGGAAGTTTTCACGCCGAAATGTGGATTTGCCTAAGTATTCTGAGGGGGAACGGTTAATCCCAAAGAAAGACACGCTTGGGCGGTTATGGACAGTTTCTCGTGGTGCAAAACGCTGAGTTTCGTGGCTTAAGTAAAAATTGGTTGTTCCTCTCTCATTTCACATGAAAAAGAACACCAAAAGTTACAGAGGGCGATTGTGAGAGAGATTGGCCGAGAGACTGAGGAAATGACTGCATCGAGCGACTGACCCGAGCGACTGCGATGATCCAACCATGTATATTGACTGAGCCGACTGCGAAGTGACAAGAGGTGTCAGGTGACCGATCATTTGACTCTAAGGCAAAGGTGAGTTCGTGACTGTAGCCTTTCATAGTTCTGTGAAGGCCGAATGGCCGTTAGTGCTTGATTGTTGGTCGATGGCCAAGTATTCACTGTTATTATGGCTGATGGCCGAGTTTTCTGTCAATAAGAGCCGTCGGCTGAATTCATAGTATATTGCTAAGGCTGATGGTCATATTTACATGACTAAACTTGAACTAAGTGTAAATTCGTAAAGAGAATTAACTGTTTATGCATGAACTGATTAATAAACTGGTTGATTTATGCATGGCTAGTGGGACAAGATGACCAATCTCACTGAAAAATTCTTTGTTGATGCATTATGTGTGAATGCAGGTTCTGATTCTGGACAAGATGGCTTTGTCTGAGCAGCACGCGGATCATGGCTGGGAGTGAAGGATGGATGGATTAAAACTGTTAAGGGTAAAATGTTTCAATACTTGTAATACCTTATGGCAAACTGTAGCTTATAGTAAACTGATCTTCGATTGAAAACCTCGAATCTAATCTATGTTAAGTTAAGTTAAAGTTTATGTAATGTTTAGCTTCACTAAAAGATTTGTCTAAAGTTGAATCAAGACGCTAACTGTTAAGAAAAATGAGCAAGGGTCTCACAAGTTGGTATCAGAGTGTGGTCGATTCTAGGACAGAGTCTTTAGCATAGTGGGTTAATGGGGGCATATATCCATCCTTCTAAGCCAAGGTATTGCGGTAAGATTGTATTCTATGTGGAACTAAGTTAGTGAAAAGACTAACTTAGTTGACTAGTTTGAGCCGTCAAATGGCTTAAAGTGGAAGAAGAAAGCAAACTGGTCCCAATGAAAGTTAAGGGACTTCCAGAGTTGAACCAACCAGAGTAGCGAGTGATCAATTTGAGACTCGTGTTGAGCAGACTGGTGATGGTACTGGAACTAGGACTGGAACTCGAATGGGAATTGATCCAGCGATGAATCAGGCTCAATTTGATGTTGCTGCTGCTAGAACTGTGGGTGCTGCTGTGGGAGATGCGGCTAGCACTAACCCTATAGGATTGCAAGCTGTGCTGATGATGCTTGCACAAGTGCTAGAAAGGTTGTCGACTGTTGCACACACACCTATGGCACCGTCGCCTGTTGCAGCGCCGGTTGCTAATGAGATAGTGGTGGTGAATGTGGAGGATGCTTCAGAGCCGAGGATTCCATCCTACCTTAAGGTTATCGATCAGATGCAAAGACTGGGAACAAAGTTCTTTGTTTTTGGTGTGAATGTGATTGAGACAGATGAGTGAGCTGATAGATTGGAAAGAATTTCAAGTCCATTTGTTGCCCAGAGAATTATATGAAGGACATAGCAGTCCAGTATCTGGAAGAAGATGCTCATACCTGGTGGAAAGGTGTGACATCTAAGAGGGAAAATCAAAACTGTACTTGGGAGACATTCAATGAACTATTTTGGTCCAGGTAATTTCCACCAGAAGCCTTTGATAAGCTGGAAGCTAAGTTCCTAGGTTTGGAACAAGGCAATATGACTGTGAGGAAATATGATACTAAGTTATACAGTCTCAAGATTTATGGCGGAAATGAACTTCAGGATGAGAAAGTTTAAGTCAGAAGGTTCATGCGTGGATTAAGAATTGATCTTCGCAACCGTTGCTTAGTTTGGAACTATGCTTCAGTTTCTGAACTAATAGAGAAAACAACTCTGTTGGAAAGTGGTATAAAAGAGTAGAACAAGATACAAAGTGGGTTTGTTCACAAGAATCAGGGTGGGAATGCTTCTATAAATAAAAGGAAGGTTCAGCAGACCCAGACCACTGGTTCTGGTTAGCAAAGTGGAGGACGCAATGCATGTCCAACCTGTGGGAAGATGCATGGAGGAGTGTGTCAGCTGTAACAGAAGCTTGCCACCGCTAAGGGAGCCTAGAACATAAGGTTCGAGAGTGCCACGAACAAGACCAAAGGATGAAAGATCGGGGAAGAAGTGTAGCAAATAAGATATGGTACAACTATGGAGAAGCGGGTCACTTTAAGTTACAGTGTCCTAAGTTGGGGCACCCAGGGAAACATGCAAATGATGGACTGCCACCACCGCCAAAGAGTCAGACAATCATGCTAAGGGTGTATGCAATGGGACAAGAAACTAATAACCCAAGAACTTCACGTCCAATCACTGGTTAATCCTGCAACCTTACTCTTTCAAATTTCTGTGTGAAATGTTTGCTTGAGTGGGATGGGTTCTTAGCATTCTAGGTAGATGTGTAGGGACCCTGCTCATGGGCGGAGTGGCAGCCCATGTCATGTTTGACACCGGGGCTAGTCACTGTTTTGTAAGCCTAGAGATTGCTAAGGCAGGAGGGTTCAAGAAGAAACCTGGGAAGCATTTCGGATTGGTTAAGCCAGTTGGTGGTTAGACCATGCATACTGAAGGATTTATCCGAGATACTCCAGTTTTGATCTGTGGAAGGAACATGCCGACAGACTTGGTGATTTTTCCAGTGGCAGATTATGATGTGATCCTTGGAATGGACTGACTAGGAAGATACAATGCACATATGGACTGTCGCTGGGAACGTGTTTGTTTTGAGACTACTAAAGGAATCCTGAGTTACCAAGTAATAAGACCGACATTTGGAATCATGGTGATATCCTCGATGCAATCTGAAAGAATGATTGAGAAAGGTTGAGAAGTTTACTTAGCCAATAACACTGGTGTGGAAGTTGGATCGGATACTGAGTTGAAGGATATTCTGGTGGTAAAGGACTTTGAAGATGTGTTCCAGTCACTGTCTAGATTACCACCAGGAAGGTCGGACCGCTTCATTATTGAGCTGGAACCTGGAACATCTCCAATCTCTAAGGCACCTTACCCAATGGCTCCAACAGAGATGGCTGAGCTAAAGAAGTAGTTGAGTGAGCTACTGGAAAAGGGATTCATCAGGCCAAGCAGTTCACCTTGGGGTGCACTGGTATTATTTGTAGAAAAGAAAGATGGTAGCCTCAGGCTATGCATTGATTACCGAGAAGTGAACAAAGTGACAGTGAAGAACAAGTACCATCTGCCTCGGATTGATCAGTTGCTGGACTAACTCAGAGGTGCTACTTGGTTCTCAAAGATTGATTTGGCCTTTGGATATCATCATATTCAAATAGCAGAATAAGATATTCGAAAGATGGTCTTTGGGAAAAGGTATGGGCACTATGAGTTTGTAGTGATGCCCTTCGGTTTAACAAATGCTCCAACGACATTCATGAAAAAATGAACAATTTCTTCAGAGACTTTCTGGATGAATCAATTATCATCTTCATAGATGACATCTTGGTCTACTCAAAGACTCAGGAAGAGCATGTGGACCATCTAAAAATGGTGATGGAAAGACTGCAGGAACACAAACTGTTTGCTAAGCTGAGCAAGTGCAATTTTTGGCAAAGGGAAATTGGGTTCCTAGGCCATGTTGTCTCTGGTATGGGAGTATCCGTGGACCCTAAAAAGATTAAGGCAATTGCAGAATGGCCAAGGCCACAAAATGCCTTAGAAATAAGGAGTTTCCTTGGGGTGGCAGGATACTATAGAAGGTTTGTGAAGGGTTTTGTGAGCAAGGCTCAACCAATAACTAGATTGGCTGGGAAAGACGTCCCCTTTACATGGTCAAAAGACTATGAGAAGTGTTTCTGTAGGCTAAAGGAGATACAAGCGCTCTGATTCTTGAGTTGCCGAGACCAGAGGTACCTTATGTGGTGTACACAGATACAACACGAACTGGATTGGGTTATGTACTGATGCAGGAAGGAAAGGTCATTGCTTATGCATCAAGACAACTAAGGAAGCATGAAGGCAATTATCCGACTCATGACCTTGAGATGGCGACAATAGTGTTTGTCTTGAAGATTTGGAGATCTTATCTTTAAGGTTGGAAGGTCCAAGTCTTCACCGATCATAAGAGTTTGAAGTATATCTTCACTCAACCAGAGATGAACCTTAGACAACAGAGATGGATGGAAATGGTCGCTGACTATGACATGGATATAGCTTATAATCATGGAAAAGCTAACAGTATGGCTGATGCCTTAAGCCGGAAAAGGACGGTTGTTGATTCTGAGAAGGACATGAAAGAACTGGTGGGAATGGGGTGGATTTTGCGGTTAGCTGTATTGTCAGATAATTTGGAGTCTTTGGCTTAGCAATTGTTGATCAAGCTGATATGCTCACGAGGGTTTGATTGGCTCAGGAAGAAGATGAGAATCTCATCAAGGCTAGAAAGAATGACCAGACTGAGTATCAGACCTCGACTAATGGGACAACTCTGATAAATGGACGGGTGTGTGTTCCCAATGTAAAAGAGCTAAGGGAAGCAATACTTAAGGAAGCACATCAGTCCAAGTTTTTGATACATCCAGGTTCGACAAATATGTATCAGGATCTGAAGAGGTACTATCACTGGGTTGGAATGAAGAGAGATGTAGCTGCATGGGTAGCTGTGTGTCCTACTTATCAGCTGGTTAAGACAAAACATCAGGTTCCGAGTGGTATGTGCAGAGTCTACCGATTCCAGAGTTTAAGTGGGACATGGTCACAATGGACTTCGTGACTAGTTTGCCAATTTGCAACAAGAAGGATGTGATATGGGTAATAGTGGACATACTGACCAAGTTGGCTCACTTTCTGGCTGTGAATAAGAAGGATAATGTTGAGGTGTTGGTAGAGAAGTATGTCTAAGAGATTGTTAGATTGCATGGAGCACCAGCAAATATTGTGTCTGACCGGGATTCAAAGTTTTACTCTCAGTTTTGGAAGGCACTTCAGAACAAATTAGTCACTTCAGAACAAGTTTGAGACTAGAGTGAATATGAGTACAATTTACCATCCGCAAACAAATGGACAGTCGGAAGGAACAATTTAGTCACTTGAAGACTTACTAAGAGCTTGTGTTCTGGACTGGGGCGGCAAGTGGGAAGAGTATCTTCACTTGGCATAATTCACCTACAACAACAGTTATCAAGCGAGCATTGGATTGTCGTCAGATGAAGTCTTGTATGGGCGAACTTGCAAAACACCGTTGTGTTCGACCCAAGTGGGTGAACTCAGTATCTATGGAAAGGACTTTGTTCAAGAGACAACAGAAAGAATCAGAGTCTTGAAGGTGAAGATGTAAGAGTCACAAGACAGACATAAAAGTTATGCAGATAAGAGAAGGAAAGAGTTGGAGTTTTCTGTTGGGAACTTAGTCTATCTGAAAACATTGACTTACAAGGGCAAGAAACGGGCTTTTCAGTATGCTAAGTTGAGGTCAAGATATATGAGTCCGTTCAAGATACTGGAAAGGGTTGGGAATTGCCGCAATCCATGACCGCTTTTCACAACATTTTCCACGTCTTGATGCTAAGGAAATGCATCTCTGAAAGGCACAAAGTGGTTTCTGACCCACCATCAGACTTAAGGGAAAACTTAACTGTTGAAGGAAGACCAGTCCTAGTTGTGAACAAAAAGGTTAAGGCAGAAAGAGGAAGAAAGATCAAAATGTCCAAGTAATTTGAGATTGTGATGGAGTTGAAGAGGGTACCTGGGAACAAGAAGAGAGAATGAAAGTTTAATTTCCTAAGTGGTTTGAGAAACATAAAGAAGAGTTGAAAAAGACAAAGACTCGAGGACGAGTCTAGTCCAAAGGGGGAGACTTGTAACACCCGTGTTCGGAAAATCACAATAAGACTAAGGATTAGACCATGAAAGATGCATAAACTGGAGGGAAAGACTCGAAAATTCAGCTAAGTATTGGGAAAACTGGACCAGGAGTGGTTCAGCGACTCCTCAGACACATGTAATGTATACTGGTGGCAGATCATAAAAGGGTTGTTATGCTATTATAAGGGGGGTGGGTATAGTCGGACTGGATGGACCCCTAGACTAGGCCGTGGATGGACCATGGCTAAGCATACCCACTCGATCATGGATGGACCATGAGTCAGTTGTCCGGTTTGAGATCAAGGGGAAATATTGGAATGAATCAAGGATCGTTCTGATCAGACAGCATCAATCAAGGGGAATCTGAATGAAGACTTAGTCAAGATCACGGAGACGATCGGATGGCTTGGTCAAGTGTTGGATCCAGTCAAGATAAATCAAGTATAAGGGAACATATTTGAATGGCAAACTGAAATGAGCTGGATGGACTAGTCCAGCCACGCCAAAGAGTGCTAAGGGAAGTTTGAGCTGGACAGTTGAATTAAGCTGACTGAACTAGGCGGTTGAGATGAACTGAGCTAGCTAGTCTAAACAAAGCAATTGGACTGGTCGGATCAGATAGGGATGGTCAGATTCAGTCAAGGACTGTCTGGATCAGGCAAGGCAGTTACTCTTGTCGGATCCAGACTGGGAACTCGCTTGGACTTAGCCAGTTTTTGCCCAAGGAATTGGCGGGAACGGTTACTTGGAAGTTTTCACGCGGAAATGTTGATTTGCCTAAGTATTCTGAGCGGGAACGGTTATTCCCAAAGAAAGACACGCTTGGGCAGTTATGGACGGTTTCTCGTGGGGCAAAACGCTGAGTTTCGTGGCTTAAGTAAAAATTGTTAGTTCTTCTCTCATTTCACATGAAAAAGAACACTGAAAGTTACAGAGGGTGATTCTGAGAGAGATTGGCCGAGAGACTGTGGAACTGACTGCAACGAGCGACTGACCCGAGAGACTACGACGATCCGACCGTGTCTATTGACTAAACCGACTGTGAAGTGACAAGAGGTGTCAGGAGACAGATCATTTGACTTTAAGGCAAAGGTGAGTTTGTGACTATAGCCTTTCATAGTTTCTGTGAAGGCCGAATGGCCGTTAATGCTTGATTGTTGGCTGATGGCCGAGTATTCACTGTTATTATGGCTGATGGTCGAGTTTTTTATCAATAAGAGACGTCGGCTGAATTCATAGTATACTGCTAAGGATGATGGCCATATTTACATGATTAAAACTTGAACTAAGTGTAAATTCGTAAAGAGAATTAATTTTTTATGAACGGATTAATAAATTGGTTGATTTATGCATGGCTGGTGACACGGGATGACCGATCTCACTCAACAATTCTTTGCTGATGCATTATGTGTGAATGCAGGTTTTGATTCTGACCAAGATGGCTCTGTCTGAGCAGCACGCGAACCATGGCTGGGAGTCAAGGATGGATGGATTAAAACTGTTAAGGGTAGAACATTTCAATACTTGTAATAGATTAAGGCATACTGTAGTTTATAGCAAACCGATCTTGTACTGAAAATCTCGAATCTAATCTCTGCTAAGTTAAGTTAAAGTTTATGTAATGTTTAACTTAACTAAAAGACTTGTCTAAAATTGAATCAAAACGCAAATTGTTAAAAAAAATGAGCAAGGGTCTCACACCTTGCCCTCAATGGATTTTGATGAAATTTGGACAGGATCTAGAGAATTGGACTTGCTTACACAAAGCTGGTCTTGCATCATTTGGAGCAGTGGATAAAGAATTACACAAATTTTACTGAAGACTGGTCCAACTATGTCGCAGATGAAGGATGCGGAGAAAGGCCAAAAGAAAATGAAGACCATTTGGATTTCTAACCAGACATTCTCTAGACATAAATGGATCCATTTCAAGCCTTTTTATGCCCAAGAACTCAACTCAAGACGTCTTTACACGAAGCCCAACATTTAGAGGCCTTGAAGACCCGGTTTCACACTTTGGACCTAATTAGGAAATGTACTATAAGTAGTTGCTTTTAGCTTTTGTTTTGAAGACATGTGTTTAGGTTTTTGATAGTATAAGTGCCTAAGGAGGTAGGGACGACACCCTTTGGGGTCTTGCCCCTTGTAGCCTCCTAAGGATCCATTTCATCTCAATACATCTATATTTCTTCCATCACTTAGTTTTATATATCCTTCTCTATTTGATTTGATATGAATGTTTGTTGCCATGATTGATTTCGTGTTTACATGTTTTCAATATATTAGTTTGCATGTTATACAATAGATTACAATGAGTCAATGAGTTTACTTGAATAGAGTTACTAGTCGATTAGGTTTTATCAATAACGTTATCACCTTTACTCATTCATTAATGTTATTCTCCTATGAAAGCTGGTATGGGAATAGAACTATAGCGGTATCAGTTCCAAAAGCTTGACTTACTGTTGGATCTAGTATTTGGTGAGCCTTTCTATGTAGGATTCGAAAGTAGATCGACTTTATAATCGTGAACAATCAGTCTTGATCATTTTTTTGCGTGTATTATTTTGAGGCCATTTGAAAGTCTAGGTCCTTTTGATATTAAGCATAGAATCCTGAATCTCGAAAGTGGAGAGGATTTACCTTAATGGTTGTGTTCTAGACCGAAACTTTAAGCCCCTAGTCGTTTTTAAATCTTGCTTGTATACTTTAACTTTCTACTTTTTGATGCGTATCTTTTCATTGATATATCCTCTGTACATTAGCATATAAAAATACAAATGAAAAAATAGTGACAACACCCTTGTATATTTTGTTCATAGCTTTATCCAAAATCATATAGGTTCTAAGTGTGAATGCTAGTCCCTGTAGATTCGATCTCTAAGTACTAATGCGTATGATGTACACTTGTGGCTAGGTTTTAACTAGGGTACAACTTGACCTCACATCAAGCAGCTTGTAGTTGAGAAGCAGTTGGATCCAGACGATGCCTTAGGCGATTCTTCCGGTCCCATGATCTGATCAAAAAATCAGTGGCTCAACCGTGTCGTCCAAACTATTGTCTGACAGTATCCGGGCTGCTTAGCGAGTGCTTATCCGATTACATTGATCATGATTCGAGTCTCCGAAAGCCGTCATTAATGGAGGTGCCAGGTCTTCCACTTTTTTTCCCTTCACTCGATTTTATCCCATCAGATTTTTCCAGTAAAATTTTCAACGAGGCAAGTCCCAGAACTATTTCTCGAGCCCATTAATGACAACGAGCCCACAAAGACGAAGAGACGAGAAGACCAAGAGATGGACGCCCATTCCCCTTGGAATTGGTGTGGTCATCATCTTGAAATTTGAAGTTTTCTTTGTTTATTTTTTTCATTTAATGTAAGAGTGACTCTAAGTTTCCTTCTTTGGCTATAAATGGAGCTCTCTTTTCATTTGTAAACTAAAACAAAATTTAAATCAAATCTCTCTCTATCTATTCTCTCTCTAGAAACCAAAAGTGCTTAGACACTTTAGGATTCATTTCCTTAGTAAATCTAAGTCTGAAATTTTGAGAGCCTTTCACTCTCTTGGAAGTTTCATTCGCTTTCACTGCATCGTTGTTTGGGTTCATCTTCTCGTTGTCACGAGTCAGACTATTGCCTATTTATTTTGTGTTCGGGTTCTTCCTAGTGTGGACCGTACCAGTTGCTATTTCATTTTCCCTTGTTCGAATGTCCATTCCCTCAATCTGTCCAGCATCTGATCACTCTTCACTTGCCCAAGTAACTATTTGACCATTTGCTCCCTTATCTGAACGCCGCCAACCTTTTAAACCGTTCAAATCTTCCACCAACGCAGACGAACCATGACGACGTTAATTTATTCCTATGAACCGATCCTTCGTCCCAATAAGAGTCACATCACCGATACGAACGTCAAACGCACAATCCTTTACTAAGTTTAAAGTTCAAAACCATTACTTTTCAAGGTACAAATAATCAAGAAGTATATCTAGAATGGGGAAGAATTATGGACGAAGGGTTGCGTTTCAACCGAATCATGAAGAAAGATGAATTATTTTATGTTGTTACCGCCCTCACGGAAAGCGCTTATAAGTAATGGTTGCAAGAGAAGAAGATCACGAATTTTACAAGAGCCAACTATCACAACTTGGGAAAATCTGAAAGTTATCTTAAGGCGTACGTATGCACCCAATACTATAGACAAAGGCATGTTCACCAACAAAAAAAATCAGCGACAACAAGTGGATGGACAAAAAATGAAACCAACAAAAGAAACTCGTCAAGCTAGAAGAAACTCCTGCCTTGATCACTAAACCGACTAATGTCGATCCGATTAAAGTAAGTGATCAATCAAACCATTTTTTCAAATATTTCTCATGACATGATAATGTACTTTTCTTATCCAAAAGAAGCTGAAAAATGTACATGTGAAAAGGAGAAATGTCTAGAAGCGCGATCTTATTTAAACATCCTGAAGAAGCGTATGGAACTTGATCTTTTGTCAAAGGAAGTTGAATTTGATTATCAACTCCAAAGCCATGATGAATTGAAAGGAGATGAAGATGCACTTAACGCATTGGGAGTCAAGGAAAAACCATCAGATGAAAATAGTTTTCAACCATTTCCAAAGCAAAGAACCCGAGGTAATTATTTAGACTCCAAGAATAGAATGAAATCTAGCTTGCTATCTTTGGATACATGCCAAACTGTTTAGAAAGCTAAAATTTCCCAAAATAAGGATTATAATGATGATTCATGCATCAAAAAAAGAATCTTTGGCCAAGTTGGAGTCACAACCAGCGAATTTTGGAAGTTGTCTAGGATTCAGTTTTGACATAGGAGCACTCCGAGGAGTATATCTCTCCAACTTAAGGGAGTTCAGCAACAAACTCAACTGTTATAGAAAGCTAACTCATCAGAGCCTCACGAAGAATTGGAATCAATTCCAAAGCTTTCCAGACCAGTGATTTAAGAAATTTTCAATTCGGGTGAATGGGGATTTACTTTATTCAGAGAAATACGCACTCCAAAGGATGTTCCGACCAAATCAAAAGGATTCAAGCTATGAGAAATTTTTCCAGAATCATAAGCAATCATAGATCCTAAGCATGCCTCATTTGAGGCAGAAACCATTTCAGACTTAAAAGATATGAGTTTTACAATCCAGGTTATCCTATGCATGCCTCATTGGGACATTTCCAAGTTCGGAATTTTTTAATCCTACATATGGAAACTAGGTGAGCATGCTAAGATAAGTATCTATATTCTCTAGTATCAATTCATAAATGATAACACATACTTAATTCACTTGTCTTCGTCAAAAGAGCCAAATACAGGTTTTAGGGCATCTTTGAAGTACAAACGCGAAATCCGATGGAGAGAAGAAGACAAAAGATTCGAGCAACCTAATTTGGACAAAGATAAACACCAAGATGTCCATTTTCCCCTAATGGTCAAAGAAACACCCCCTCCCCTCGATGCAACACCGAGCAAAACCATATTTGGACCAAAACTCTTAATCTTTTACGATTACACGTATTCTATTTTGTTCTCTGTTTATGCAGGTTATTCTAACATGAAGCATCAAGATATCCCAAGCTCGTACCGCGAATTGATGGATCCTTCAAAATAACCAAACGAATCAATAAAAATGTCCATCAACAGGAATTGCGAGGTAAACATAATCTAATTTTGAGTTTTAATGCTACTAATTTTGTACATTTTCTTGCAGATGATTCAGATTTTAGGACAAATATTTTTCAAGAGGAGAGGGATGATGTGATCATGGATCCTGAGGTTTTGGACATCCTTGAACCCGAGGAGCTCGCAGCCGAGGAGCAGCTAGATCCAGACAATCCCTTAGACGATTTATCCGGTCCCATGATTTATTTATTCTTAATCTCAACTGTGTCATTCTAGCTATTCTTCGTCAGGATCCGGGCCGCTTAGCGAGTGCTTATCAGATTATATTGATCATGATTCAAGCCTCTGAAAGTTGTCATTAATGGAAGTGTCGGGTCTTGCACTCTTTTTCCCTCCACTCGATTTTGTCCCACTGGCTTTTCCGAGTAAGATTTTTAATGAGGCAGTCCCGAGACTATTTCTGAAGCCCATTGATGACAACAGGCCCACAAGGATGAAGAGACAAAAAGATGAAGGAGTGGTCGCCCCTTCCCTAGGAAATGGCGTGGTATTTTTCTCGAAAATAGTAGTCTTCTCTCTTTTAATTTTAGTCTTCCTTATTTAATGTATTCTACTAATGCTTAAGGGTGTGTCTTAGTCTTCTTCGATTGCTAGATAAGCAACACTCCTCTCATTTGTAAACTCATCCAACTTTTTAAACAATTCTTCTTTTCAATGATCCTCTTGAGTTTTCCAAAATACCTTAGCCACTTTAGAAATATTTTCCTTAGTGAATCTGTGTCCCGAAATTCCGAGAGCTTTACATCTCTCTTCGGAAATTTCAATCGATTCATCGCATCGCTGTTTGGGTTCATCATCTCATTGTCACGATCAATCGAGCTATAGCCAATTCTGCCATGTTCAGATTCTTCCGAGAGTTTAATTCCCAGCCTTGTCCCATCGTTGTCCATGTTTCATCACCTTTCTGATCATTCATCTGTCCGGTTATCTATGTATTTGATTGTACCGCAACTGCCTGTTCGTGTATCCGACCATCCAATCGTCCGTTCACTTTCATCCGAACACTTCTAGCCACTACCATTCATCTAAGTCTTTCGCTAAAACCATCCAAACCATGACGATACGAAGTGACTCCTAGGACTTGATCTTCCTTCCTACAGAGGATCACATTATGATGGAACTAAAAATAAGAATAAGAAAACAAAGCAAGCAAACACGAATTCGATGGGTGTAAATTAATCAGGGGAGGCGTTGAGCACAAGGTATTCTCAAAGAAATCATTTTATTGCTGAATAAAATGATTAATTAGGGTACATAATTTAAATTATCTTGAACTCAAATCATGAATTTAGAACTAACCTACTTCTGTTGCGCTATTCACTATGTTTTACGATCCTAAACACTAACTTATGTTGAGTTTTGAATCCTAAATATGCATTCTAAACATGTTTGATATATTCACAAATTTCTTGAACATACACTTTTGTTGGTCTAAGACAACTTGCTCATCTAAGATTCACTCAAGCATTTAATCGAACACTTTCGGTGTATTAAAGAACAAAAACAAGGTGTTCAAGCTAATTTCGACATTAAGTTGAATCCTAGATGAAGTTCCAATTGATAATCCCTAATCAAACAATCCTAAATAAAAAATCATGAGATTTCCTAATGAAAACTCTAAATTCAACAAGGGAACTACTCACTCCAACAATCAAATAATCACAAGATGAATCAAAGGAAAGCATGATTGTAATTGAATAAAATTAAGAGAAATGGTTCAGAATTCTTCTTGGAGCGAAGTACAGAGTTGATTCGGCCCCCTTATGTTTACAAAACTCAATGTCTGCTCTTAGAACTAAAAAAATAACATAAGAGCGAATAAAATTCGAGTATCTATGTTTTAATATATGGGCCTTTTTGGTCTTCAAAAATTTGGTTTGGTTGATGCTGCGTCGGAATATATGGATCGATCGATCCTTGTCCATTTCAGTGCACAGAAGTTGCAATGCTCATTTAAGCTCCCATTTCACATCTACATGTATTCTTTTCCGCTATTAGACTGATTAATTGGTTAATGATCTGTTAACATTCTGTTAATAGTTTGTTAATCAGTTAGTTAGCTTAATTAATCTCAAAGTTATGTATATATAGTATGATACATTGTACATTGTTCTTTTGAGTTAATGAGAAAATAATCATCATTTACAACAAACTCTTTCTCTTAGCTCACTCTTCTCTTTTCTAACGACTTCTTCTTCTTCAACCACTCTTTCTCCATTGATGAATTCATGAGCTGAATCGATCATCTCGTGATATGGTATCAGAGCAATATCAAAGCTTTTGTATCTTTCTTTCGATTCATTCCTCTTGAGTTCAATCTCTGTTTCTTTTTTCATTTTTCGAATCGAATCAATCTTCGTTCTTCTTCTTTCTGATTCTTCGAACTCATCAAAAATGGCTGTAAATCTCAATAGTCTGAGTCGAAATATGCATCATACTTCGTCTCAATCATCTGGATCTACAGTGATTCGGCAGCACACAGATCTATACGAGAATCCATATTATCTTCACAGCAACGACCACGCCGGACTTATCCTAGTCTCCGATAAACTCACAGGAGGTTCAGACTTTCACTCTTGGAGGAGATCTGTTCGACTAGCTATCAATGTGAGAAACAAATTGGGATTTGTCAATGGTATGATTCCGAAACCTCCTGATGATGATCCAAATGCAGGATCGTGGTCTCGTTGCAATGATATGGTTTCTACATGGTTGCTGAATTCGGTAGCTAAGAACATAAGTGCTAGTTTGCTTTACATATCAACTG
>OVAN01008328.1:0-18319 GCA_900406275.1 Anastatica hierochuntica | reverse complement strand
GTCGCGCAGATGCTGGCGCATAAGTTCGAGTTCGTCGTTCCTCTCGGGGGGGTTCCACCCGGTGCGGTTCGGGGCTGTCTCCGGAGTGCCCGTCGAACGTGGTGGTCGGGAGGTTTGGCGGTGTTTCCCCGAAGAGGTTACGCTGCAGGTTCGAGAGAAATTCCGTTGGCAAGTTTCTGGGGTTTGAATGTTGGGGCTCGCCGGTGGCTCGGTAAAAACTTGGCGAAGAGGTGAATGCCTCGAATCGGGCGTTTGTCGTTTGTGCTAGGGAGTCGACTCTGTGGATTAGGTCGGATACGAGGGCCACGACCTCGGTGGGCGGAGGGGGGGTCGTTCCCAAGATTGGCCACGTGGGAACCCTGTTGCTCCCTACTTCTGTGACCCTTGACTCGGGCGTGTGTTGTTGCTGAGCTTGGGAGGCCGTTGCTGGTATGGATGGGGGCGGTTGTGTTGCCCCGACAACTCCTCGTGGTACTTCGGCTGTTTGCCTTCAGGCCGACGATGCTAGCTCGGGTCGTCCCTCCTTTGCGGTGTTCGAGATGTCGACTTGTGAGGCGAGGGGCCGTGTTGGTGGTGTCGAATCCGGCCTCGAGAGCACTCTCGGAGCGTTCGACGGGGCGGTATTTTGTTTGTCCGACATCGTCAAAGTGCCTTTGCGTATAGAGTTCTCTTGATGTCCCCACAGACGGCGCCAAATGTTCGAGGCGCAGAGGCGACGTGACTTTGAAAAGGAAGAAAGATGGCGGTTCGCGGGTCAGAGATCTCGTGAGATTAGGCTTGTGTTTATCGATGTGTAATCTTCTTTATTTCGGATTATTATCAAACGGTTACAAAGCGAATTTCTCTTTTAAGGTTTTCTCTCAACCGAAAGTTCTCTCATGAAATTTTGCCAAAAGGGATCGATGCCTGTTTCTTTGCACAAAACTCACTATTTATAGAAAAAAAATATGGTCGAAAATACCCTTCGCGGGCCACGAGATAGTCCCGGCGTGCTCAGGATCGGCGAGATTCGCGCTGCGATCTGTCCGTGCGTCCGTATTGTTGGAAGTCAGACTGCGTCTCCCTTTTTCTGTGAATTTGTGGCCGTTCTCTCCGTACCTTCGCCTCGCGTGGCTTGTCGAGATTCCTCGATGCTTCCGTATACATTAATTACCAAGATCGTACGTTCGCACGCGGGCTCGCCGGGCCTCGTTCGGTAATGGGCTTCGTGGGCCTAGATCGGGGCATTCGGGCCTTAGTTCGATTTCGGACCTCATGGCTCCAGGCCTTTTCAGAATGGGTCGGATATGTTAGGAGGGGTGCTAAACCCACCTCTAACAGTCAACATGCGGAAACTAAGCCTTATGACCCTAAAAGGAGACAACGAGCAACGAGAGAACCTATTCCATTCCCGATGCCTCGTCAAAGACAAAGTGTGTAGTCTAATCATCGACGGAGGAAGCTACACCAATACTGTCAGCGAAACGATGGTCCGAAAGCTAGGATTGGATATCCTAACACACCCGAAGCCGTACAAACTACAATGGCTCAACGAACATGGTAAGATACTCATCAATCATCATGTCCAAGTTCCTTTATCAATCGGGAAATATGAAGACGAAATCCTTTGCGACGTTTTACCCATGGACGCAAGCCACATTCTCCTTGGAAGGCCTTGGCAAACTGACCGCCAAGTTACTCACGATGGTTTCACTAACCGTCAAATCTTTAAGTTCAAGGGCCGAAAGACCGTCTTACTTCCGATGACGCCTAAGGAAGTCTACAAAGACCAATTGTCTTTGAGAAAGAAGAAGAACGCCGAGTCCCCGTCTACTTCCGCGTCCAAGCTTACGAAAAGCAATGGTCTTAAGGAGCCAAAGGGAAGTCACGACCAACCCTTAATATTTATGATTAAAGAGCTGGAATTCCAAGATAATGCAACCAAAGGATGCCCCGAAAGCCTACCGGATGAAATCCGTCTTCAACCGTCTCCTAAGCAAAAGGACCCGAGTTAACTATCTCAACTCTGAGAATAGGGTGAAGCCTAATTTGCTTTCTTTGGGCACAGGCCAACCTATTTTCAAAGAGAATCTATCCGAAAGGAAAGATTATAATGAGGATCCGAGCATTCCCAAAGCATCCTTGGCCGAATTGAAGCCGCAATAGCCGAAGCACGAAAGCTGTCCAGAAAATAGTTTTGACACGCTAGCAGAAAGCATATCTCTCCGATCATAAGGAGTTAAGCCACAAACTCAAATGTTCTAGAAAGTTAACACATCGGAGCGTCACGAAGAATTGGAATCAACGCCACAACTATGCAGACCTGAGAGATATGAATTTTACAATTCATGCGAGTCTGGATTTTTGCCAGATTGACATGTGCGCACTTCAAGGGCTTTTCCAACCCGACCCAAAAGAATCAAGGTATGATCAAACCTGTTCCAGATTCGTAAGCCATCAAGGAACGACCACGAACAAGTTTCTTTCCAAGCTCATTTCGGAGTTGAAAGTTATCAACTCTACAAGCCGATCGATCCTACATTCACCCGACTTTGAACTTTCCAAGTCCGGAACAACGCAAGCCTACATATAGCCACCCGGAAAGTTTGAACGAACTAAGGTAAGTGTCTCTGAACTTAAAAATTTCCTTATTCTTCATCACGAAGATATGATTCGCTTGGCTTTGCCCGAAGCGCCCAATGCAGGTTTCAAGAAAATTATGAAGCGCACGGGAGGAATCCGAATGAAAGACGAAGACACCCAAACCAAGCCACCTGATTTTGACAAGGATAATCATCAAGCCGTCAACTACTTCAAACTGAACAAAAAAGCACCATCCAAATCAAAGCTCAAACCGAATCTGAGCATGAACGGTTTCAGAATAAGACTTGTACTTTACGATTATTTCAATTGTTCTATTTTTCTCTATGCAGAATATGCAGATCTAAAGAGACCTTCAAGAGTATCCAAGCTCATGTCGTACATGGAAGAGCCGTTCAAGATCATAAAGAAAATCAACGACAATGCCAACGAACTCGTTCTTCAAGAATTTTTCGACGATTCCAATTTCAGGACAAATCGCTTTCAACTGGGAGGGGATGATGTGATCATGGCCAACGCCCAAGAGGTCTTGGAGCACGCGGACGAACAGCTTGAACCCGAGGAACTAGTACCCGAGGAGCAGCTGGATCCAGAAAACGCCTTAGGCGAATCATCCGGTCCAATGACCCGATCCAAGAAGCAGGCGCTCAACCGTACCTTCAAAGACTTTATCCGACATCATCCGGGCAACTTTGAGAGTTCTTATCCGATCGTGTTGATGGTGATTCAAGCCTCTAAAAGCCGTCACTAATGGAGGTACCAGGTCTTGTGCTCTTTCTCCCTTCTCTTGGTTTTGTCCCTCCGGGTTTTCCGAGAAAGGTTTTTAACGAGGCAAGTCCCGAGACTATTTACCGAGCCCATTAGTGGCATCGGCTCCGAAGACGAAGACCAATCAATTTGCCGCCCAAAGTAGTTGATAGTTAGTATTTTTTCATTAAGTACTTTGTATTTAATGTTTTTCATTTATGGAGGATGCTTCCTACTTAACTCCTTTTCTATATAAGGAGCACTTCTCCTCATTTGTAATCCATCCAAATTTCTATAAACTTTCTCTCTCTTTTGTTTCTCTCTCTAGAGTTCCAAAAGAAACTTAGTGCTTTAGGAATTTCTTCCTTAGCAAATCTAAGCCGAAAGTCCGAGAGCATCCCGCAACTCTTCGGAAGTTTCACTCAATCCACGCATCGTCGTTCGGGTTTATCTTCTCGCTGTCATGATTACTTTGTGTTCGTATTCTTCCGAGAGTTGACCGTTCGGCCTCTGCATTCGTTCCAGCTCATCCGAACGTCCGTTCCCCATCCGAACGTCCGTTCCTCCACGTACCCAGTCATCCGACCGTTCGTGCACCACATCCGAACGTGCCTCACCCTTAAATCGTTCAAGTCTTCCGCTACAATCCTCTCAACCATCAAGACGAGAAGCGCATCTTAGGAGCCGGTCCTTCGTCCCGACGAGGATCACATCATTTTTATAAACATGCAAGTTGATCATCTCTACTTCTGACTTGCAGGTCTGAGATGGGATCGTGAAAGGATTGACTTCGGAATCGCTTAGGAGTATCTTGGACTTCCTCAAACTCGGGGGCCACTTCTGGATTATCCTGATCATCTAAGGGTGAGGACCATGTCATAATAAGAAGACAAGGCCATCGCTTCTCGCCGATTCCCCCATGGTGCTTTGGAGTTGGCCTGGAGGTGCCCAATGTCTGTGATGATGAAATAACGACCTTTAAGATCTTCCATCGAGCCAGGCAACGAATGTGAATTACTGCTGCGATTGCTGCCATGGCTATCCGAATGGAATTCAACCTTGGTGATCTCCCCCTCTCACGTTGGCCACCCTTGGTGCTTCCCTTGGATATGACGTTGCCAAGGTCGCCCATGATGAGGACTAACAGAGTGAAGATGGCTCTCCAGGTAGAAGATAAGTCGCGTCAGCATCAGAAACCATGGCCGGAAGACGATGGATCCCTTAGTACACTCGCCTGGCCATCTTGGGTCATTGTGGCCATAAAGGATGTGCTTGGGACTCCTTTGGATTCTAAGGGGTCCATTATCACAATGGCAGTAGAAGGAATTGAGGCTTCTCCAGGTTGTGGGTGAGTCTCCACCTTAGGCGCCTCTCTCTTGCCTTTGGCCCTGGTGTTTATATTTTTGTTTGATCTGATCTACCATGGGGATACCTGATGTGACCCCTTGGTGTAGATTCATCCTTTGTCGATAGGCACTCTTGGTCCAAGGAAGGGAGGCGTCCTTAGCTTCGGCAAAAGTCGGGTCACACCCTTAGCTTTAGGTCATGCGGGTTCGAGTATATTGCATTGCTTCTCACCTTAGATTAGTCGTTGGAGATGTATTGTTGAGACTCAATGTTATAGCTTTCATTCTTTTGAGAAGAAGCTTTGTAGTACTTAGCTTGTCATCATTTATTTGTAAACAATCTTCTGATGATTTTAATAAAATCTATGGGCTCATACACCTTTTGTTATTTATTGTCCCAACTTGTCGCCATGGCCTTTTATTGTATCTGACTTAGTTTCCACTCCTCTGATCCGTTTCTTGCCTGAGCCTTGGCTTCAGGGCATGGAGATCTTGACTGGTTTCCGAAGCAGCCTTCGTCTTTGGATACGAGATATAGATGCCTTTTTGGGTGACCTTTCCCTCTTCATCTCAAGGGTCCATAGTAATCGCCTTATCGCAAGGATGTCATTCCCACCAGTGGAGGGCATGGAAAATCTTGTTATTTCTTCAAGTGGAAAAATTCCTGACATCTTCGGTGGCTTCTTATTGAAGGACCATTGGAATCAGCGAATGCATTTTTGACTGATATGCATTGGTTTCGTCCAGCGCCATACTTTTCCCTATGTGGATTTTTGTGGGTATCACGCTTCTTTTGGACCATTGCGCCTTTGAGCTCATCCTCAGGTCGTATGGCCTTGAAACTTTTGTGTCTTCGAGACTTAAGGTTTTAACCCTGATAGGCCTTCTAGGGCTTTCACCTCATTTCCTGCTTGGCTTCTTCTGGCTGCTTTCGACTCTTTTGAACCCTTCTTGCTCGGTCATCTTATTAGTCCATTATCTTGGTAGACATGCTCTATCGAGGAGATGCCGAGCCAATATTATACCCCTGGTGAACCGCAGCAGATGCCTTCACAGAGAATGGGTTTGCGCTAGATCGTCTTCATACTTCTTTTTGAAGGTGCAGACTATGGATTCTGGATCCGTCTTTTAGATATCTAATCCTGTCAGGTCCATGGCAGAGGTTAACTCCTAGTGTTCTCTTTTGAATACAAGGGCTCTCTTGCTCTCTAGGCACTACATCCGAATTTATGGGACTCTCAACCTCGGGCGGTTGGAGCACTCTGATCTGTTGGTTATGGCTGCTCTACTGGGGCCTAGATATCCATGACTTTGATAGGTCTACGATTTTTCGTCGTTGAACCTGCATTCAAAGAAAAGCTAGGGCACATGGCCCTTGTGGACCATGGTCTCTGGGGCATTAGCCTTACAAATTTTTAATTTTGGTATCTAAGCCCGGGGGCACATGGCCTAGAGAACCATGGATTCGTTGTGGTGGTCTTAACCATGAGTTGGGACATCAAGCCCTTGGTGAGCTAAGGTCACTTGCTAATTTTACAACGTATGAGTCGCGAATTCATAAGCGTTTAATTAACAAGCCTTAGTCTCGATTGGGATATATGTTTTAATACATAAGATCGGTGGGCATACCTACCTCTGGGTACAAGGTCTCTTTGGACATTTAATCCCTAGGCTAAAGCCTCATTGACACGCTATGTTGAGTTTTTGCAAGTTTTCTTGTTACCGACCGATTTTTTAAGTTTTTCTATGAGCCGCGTACTAGGATTGTCAACGGTGCACATATCCATTAGTTTTGCTAACTCATAGTTTCGATGCATTGCATCTACCATCGTTAGGATCTTGTCAGCATTTCGCCACATCCTTTCAACCATAGTTTTTGGGAACTCGTCCACATTCCGCCATGACCTTTCGGCCATGGTTTGTAGGATCTCATCCGCATTAGATGGAGTTTTTTTTGGCACAAGGCCTTAGTAGCTTCCTAAAGAGTTTTTCAAAGATGTTATAAATTTTTCATCAAAGTAAATCGTTTTTCTTTTCTTCCAAAAATGTATTTCAAGACCCGCAGTATCTTTCGTCAAAGAATAGTGGAGCTTTTATTACATAAATGAATTCTAAAAAACGATGGCCATCTCATGGCTGAGAAGAAATGTTAAGGCTTGCACCAAGTTCTTCTTGCCTAGAGTCGGTATGTCAGTTGTGGATGGCATTCCAGCTGTTTTGTTATTTTGTACCCCTGTTCTCCTGTCAGACTCGTCTCTTGCCTGCAGCCTTGCTCCCTGCCCAGTAGCGGCAGTGTTCTTTGAGGGATGCTTTCTTCGTGTAGTGGCTCGATAGAGATCTCCATGGCAGTGGCCATCGGACGTAGCTTTGGAGCGATGGCTCTAATGGTCGTCTGGTAGCATGAGCAGGTCCGTTCCTGAACTCCTCTTATATCTCTTATTCCCCAGGGTGTTGGAAATTTCAAGGATTGAAGTAGAGTCGATGGAATAGCCTTTAGATCATGTATCCAGGACCTCCCCATTATTTTGTTGCGCGCCGAGGAGCAATCTATGATGAGGAACTTGGTCCTTTGGTTGACACCTCCGGCGTATACCAGTGCGATTACTTCTCCCATGGTCTACTTGACTTTGCCACTGAATCCGACTAGAGAAGTGGACTTTACAGTGATCTCTTCTTTGTTTTGTCCCAAGCCTTCGAAGCCACTGGTGAAGATGATGTTAGTTGAGCTGCCACTTGCGATGAGGATTCGCCTTATGAGACAGTTCGTAACTTTCAGTGATATCACCAGGGCATCATGGTGCGAAGTTATCACTTCTTCTCTGGTATTAGTGGTGAAGCTTATTACACTAGGGCCATCTTTGCATTCTTTGCTAACTGCCATGACATCTACTCCATGGTTGATCTTGGCAGCGTGAGTACTTCTCTTGGCAGTAGAGAGTGTCACCCCGCTTACATCTGATCTTCCAGTAATGAAGTTGATGTCATAACCGTGCCTTGGCGAGTCAGGCCTTGGCCCCATGGGAACATCATTCTTAGTTTGTTCATGAATGAGCGCCCTTGCTCTATCAGAGAAAAATTCTTGTAGGTATCCCTTTCTGAGCAACTCATTCACTTCGAAATTTAGCTGGAAGCAATCCTCTGTTAGGTGTCCATGTCGTGGTGAAAATCTCACCACTTAGACGTGTCTCTCTTGTGCTGAGGGGCCCACATCTTTACAGGCCACTTGACTTTTTTGGACATACGTTCCAGCTCAACCACTATCTCAGCTGGGGATATCACCATGCTGGACATGTCGGACCAGGTCATGGGTACATACTTCTCGTGCTCCACTTTTTCCAAAGGCTTTGGCCATCCTCCGGGGCTACCCTTGGCGGATTTTTCAGGTCCAAGCATAGCGTTAGACTTATCATCCCTGACGTCCTTGGGATGGTTTCTCTGTCAAGTTGGGCCTGATAAGTTGGGT
Organism: Anastatica hierochuntica; assembly: GCA_900406275.1. Classification (NCBI taxonomy): domain Eukaryota; kingdom Viridiplantae; phylum Streptophyta; class Magnoliopsida; order Brassicales; family Brassicaceae; genus Anastatica; species Anastatica hierochuntica. Next base: position 10,183 of record OVAN01008328.1, on the reverse strand, counting down.
CCTTCTCCCATTTAATTTGGGCCCAGGTCTTGGAGAGTACGTCCTCCATGGTGTGGCAGGCTTGGTGAGATCCTTGTACATGTCACCATCGTGCAGCATCCCTTGCCTAAAGGCTGAAATGGTCATGGAGGTGACGCAGTTAGGAACTGACACTTTCACCCCATTGAATTGGTGGAGATACTCTCTCAAGCTTTCATCTGGGCATTGCTTGATCCGATAGAGATCATCAAAATCATGCCTCAAAACTCGGCTGCTAGCGAACTTTTCGACGAAGCGTTTCGTTAGCATGACGAAGGAGTTGATGGAGCCGCTGGAAAGGTTGGAGTATCACAACAGTGTTGGGCCTGTGAGGGTTGCTCCAAATCCTTTGCACATAAAAACCTCCAAGTGCTCATAGCCGATGGGGGCAGTGAGCATGCGTTGATGATATTGCGAGACGTGCGTGTCTGGATCGTTGGTCTCGTCATTTAGAGTCATGGCAAGCCAAGAGAACCTCTTGGGGACTTCGCCGTAGGCGATAACATCAACGAAGGGTGTATCTGCGGAGGAGTTGGGAGCGCTCCTAATAATCGGTGGAGCTACTCCCGACAGGCCCTTTATCATGTTCTCCATGGCTTGCAGCCTCTCCGTTAGCATGGCTTCTACACCTAAGGCCTCGTTAGCGTTTCCCTCATAGGATTTTCAAGGGCCTCTATGGTGGTGAGAACCATGGTTTCGGGTTAGCTCTGAGCTTGGAGTCTAATGCGTTCGAGCCTCCTGAATGACCTTCAGTGGTGTATGGCCTAGGGTCTGCATCGACGGGACTTTCCTTTTGCACCGAGCACGCCTTTCGTCGTCTTCGTCCTCATCTTCGAGCGAGTCAGCGTCTGTCTCCACCGTCAAGGCTTTGAGAATCGCGTTCTCGTCTTCTAACTCCTTTAGACGAGCTTCGTTTTCTCTTAGCTTCGCCACGATCAACTCGTAATCCTGCAGTTTTGTTGTGACCTGCTCGTGCTCTTGAAGCTCCGCCGTGATCGCTGTGTCGTCGGCTGTCTCGAGTATTTTCTCTTTTGGTTGATTCACAGCTGCTTCCTCGGATATGGATTCGAGGTTTTTGCTTCTTCCTGTTTCGGATGAACTACCAAATTCCCTCATCTCTGATTTTTGTTCTTGTTGAAATCTCCCCTCCTTCTAGCGCCAAACTTTTTTGGGGGGGGGAGGTTTGGACGTTCTTCGATGGAGAAGAACAAGAACAAAGTATGCTGATGGTTGTAGGATTCTTTAGAAAGAGATGAGTGAAAGAAAAGACAAAGGAATATGCAAAAGACTCTTTTTTATTGATGAATAAGAGGTCGATTACAATAGTATGAGTTTTTAGGGTGTAAAGTCTTGGATCTTTGAATTAGGGTTCTTTCCCTTGTCTTTATAACTTTCGAGTTAGGGTTTTTCCATTTATTTTATGGATAACTCATATATTCGAGCATATTATACAAAAGAAATATTTCCCTAGATTCATTAAGGCATTTATCTTTATCTCTTAAGATCTTAGACCGACTTAGGGGATATCCGACCTACCTCGGCTATGTCCTCAGCTTGGCGATGGTGTCCTTGGCAATGGCCTTGGTTAGCACCTACAACTAGGGGCTTTGTTTATATATCTTTGGTCTAGGCTATGGTTGGATTCTAAGGGAATAAAATTACCCCCAACACTAACCATGGAGTTTGCAAAAAAAAAGAAAGCCATACAAAGTAAAGTAAGCAAACTTTGTTAAATACTATATTTATAATTTGTGTATTTTTATATATTTATATATTATAATATTTGTTGAGGTAATTTATTCCCTTAGAGTCCGACCATAGCCTAGGCAAAGGAGACATAGATAAACCCCCTAGTTGTAAGTGCTAACCAAGGCCATAGCCAAAGACACCATCGGCAAGCCGAGATCATAGCTGAGGTAGGGCGGATATCCCCTAAGTCGGTCTAAGGTCTTAATAGATAAGGACAAATGCCTTATTGAATCTTTGAAAATATTCCATTTGTATGTGAAGCTCGAATATAGGAGTTATCCATAAGATAGATGGAAACCCTAACTCGAAAGCTGTAAATACAAAGGAAAGAACCCTAATTCAAGGCTACGAAACTTTGACACCCAAAACATTTATATTGTAATTGATTCTCTTGAACATCAATAAAGAAATCATTTACAAACTCTTTGTCTCTTTTCGCTTTATCTTTCTCAAAACCCTACAATCCTCAGTAAATTTTTTCTTGTTCTTCTCTATCGAAGAACATCCAAAAAACCCTTAAACAGTTTGACGTTAGAAGGAGGGGGAGATTCCAACAAAAACAAAGAAACTAAATATGAGCGAAGCTCACAGTTCATCCGAACCAGAAGAGATCAACATCCTCGAATCCGCATCTATGGAGAAAATGCAAGAGACCGCCGATGACGTGGCGATCGCGGTGGAACTCCAAGAGTACGAGCAGATCACGGCGAAGCTGAATCAGAGCAGAGCTTGCCTGAAGGAGTTGGAAGACGAAAACGCGATTCTCAAAGCCTCGATGGCGGAAAAAGCGTTCAAACATTTGTTATGGGCGCCAAAAGGCGACATCGAAACATGTCAGGTTCAAAAGGAAGGTTCGACCAATGCAGTCGCTGGACGAGACACCGATTGCGGTCGAAAAGGAGGCACGAGCGTATCAAACTTCAAGCTCAGGTCTGACTCGGACCCCTGGTTCCTACCACAAAAACGGCCCTAGCAAACCTCATGAAGGAAGCGCTAAAGAGGCCCATGGACTGGAAGCCATGGTGACGGGAAGGCTAGAAGTTATGGAGAATATGATTAAGCGCTTGCCAGAGGTGGCTCTACCAATTATCAAGAGCGCCCCTAATTCCTATGTTGATACATTGTTTGTCGATGCCATTGCTCTCGGCGAAGTTCCTAAAAAGTTCAGGTGACTAACCATGGCCCTGTACGATGGGACCTCTGACCCTGACACGCACATAGCCCAATACCGACAACGTATGCCCACCGTCTCTATTGTCCACGAGCACCTGGAAGTCTGTATGTGCAAAGGATTTGGAGTAACCCTCACAGACCCATCGATGCTATGGTACTCCAACCTAGCCAACGGCTCCATTAACTCCTTTGTTGCGCTAACAGATCGCTTCATAGAGTAATTCTCCAGCAGCCATACTCTGAGACGGGACTCTGACGATCTCTACCGAATCAAATAGAGGGAGGATGAGAGTATGAGGGAGAACGTTCGAAGAGTCAACGAGGGCAAAGTATTTGTGCCCAACTGTGTTGCTTCTACCGCTATCTCAGCCTTCAGGCAGGGGTTGCTGAGTAGCGACGACCTCTACAAAGACCTCACTAAGTACCCTTTCCATACAATGGAAGACATCCTTTCTATGGCTTGGGCACATATAAAGTGGGAAGAGGATCATGCCTATCAAGCTCACGTAGCTCCGAAGGCTAGCCCTAAGGTCCTCAAGCAAGAAAAAGTCCTAAGCAGACAAGCGGACCAACCTCAAGGTCAAACAGGGACTTGAGGAAGTAGTAAGAGTCCCGCAAATCTGTGGGCCAAGTCCGCGACAATCGCCAAAAAAGAAGAGTGCGTGGCTTTACCCAAGCCCATCGAGGATATGCTATCCACGGCTCCAACAGAGGTGATTGCGGAGCTAAAGTGTTTTTCCAAGGATGTCACATGACTACCCGAGCCACGATATTCCGCATACAGCAAAGGAGGGAGCTCAGAATGGTGTGACTTCCACCTAGACTACGGTCACAAAACCAAGAACTGCGTTCTGCTAAGTCAAGAAGTGAAAACCTCTTAGAAAAGAGGCTCCTCAAGGACTTCATTACGAGGAGGAGTGCTGAGATAACCCGGCAACGCCAACCTAGTTGTCCCGAGCCTTCGGAAGAATCAGACCCAGAATCACCCAAGCATACGATCAACTCGTTCTCAGGAGGGTTCGAGGATCAGGCAAAACCAGGGGTCTGCGCCCCACAAGGAGTCTTGTGTGTTTTGAAGGAGTCAAAGAGCGAAGCATCAACAGAAGAAGGAATATGCTTCACTCCTTTTTGTGGCAACAAGGGATAACGTACTCATTAAGACGTCGTGGTTATTTCCCTAACCATGGCTTCCTGCATTGTCAAAAGGGTCCTCATCGACAGCGGGAGCTCAACCAATATTCTCTTTGAGCAAGCCACCAAGGAGATGGGGATTCCATACTCTGACATCACACGGAGAGCAAGCACCCTGGTCGGTTTTAGCGGAGAGACAATCCAAACCATTGGGGAAATCACCCTTAGTGAATGGGGAGCAAAAGTCCACCAACGAACCAGGTTCGTCGTCGTAGATTGTCTATCGGCATACAACGCCATCATGGGAAGGCCATGGATCCATGCAATGAGCGATGTCCCTAGAACCCTACATCAAGATATGAAATTCTCGACCCCTTGGAAAGTAGGGGAAATCAAAGGAGACCTGCAAGATACCAGGTCTTGCTACGAGATAACTCTCAAAACGCGCCAACGCTTTCTACACTGGTTTTGGCCATGGCCAATACTCACGATGAAGATCCAAAGATCGAACAACTGGATGAAGTCCCCTTGGTCGAAGATGATTCCACCAGGAAACTAAAGATCGGCTCTCGTCTCTCCTTAGATCTAAAGGAAAGGCTGATAGGTTTCCTTTGGTCTAACCAAGACTACTTCGCCTATTCGCATGCGGACATGCCAGGGATTGACCCTAACATCAGCTTGCATAAACTAATGGTCGACCCGGATGACCCTCTGGTGAAGCAAAAAAGAAGGAAATACGCCCCCGAAAGAGATGTCATCGTCAACAAAGAAGTAAACAACCTCCTCGAAGCAGTATTCATACGGGAGGTGCGATATTCTGAATGGCTAGCTAACGTGCTAGTCATGAGGAAGAAGAATGGGAAATGGAGAGTCTAAATTGACATCACAGATCTCAACAAGGCCTCTCCCAAGGACCGTTTCCCTCTTCCACACATCGACAAGCTAATCGATGCCACTAGAGGGCACCAACTCATGAGTTTAATGGATGACTTCAGCGGGTACAATCAAATCTTGATGCACCTTAGTTATCAAGAGAAGATAGCATTATGACGTTCCAAGGGATCTATTGCTACAAAGTCATGCCTTTTGGTCTCAAAAACACCAGATCCACCTATTAAAGGTTGGTCAACAAATGTTTGCCGAATATATCGGTCAAACATTGGAGGTGTACATCGATGACATGCTGGTAAAATTTTTACTAGCGGGAGATCACATTCTACACTTGCACCTAGCCTTCGACACACTCCGGATATACAAGATGAAGCTCAACCCTCCAAGTGCTCGTTCGGCGTTAGTTTCGGCCAGTTCTTAGGATATATCGTTACTCATTGGGGAATTGAGGCTAATCCAGAGCAAATAAGAGCGATCCAGGGGATCCCAATGCCGCAAACTCCCAGGGACGTCTAGAAGTTAACAGGAAGAATGGCAGCCCTCAACAAGTTCATCTCAAGGCTATCAGACAAGTCACATCCCTTCTTTGAAGCTCTAAATAAGGGAAAGGAGTTTGTATGGGATGCAAACTGTCAAGAAGCGTTGGCAGCCCTCAAAGATTACCTATCCACACCGCCATTGCTATCTAAGTCCAAGGACAAAGAGCCCATGCTACTATATCTCGCTGTCTCCGATCACGCCGTCAGCGGCATCCTCGTGAGGGAAGAAGCCGCCATCCAACATCCTATTTACAACATTAGTAAATCGCTTCTGGATGTAGAGACACGATATAGTCACCTGGAGAAGTTGGCCTTGGCCTTAGTTGTAGCAGCCAGAAAACTAAGGCCCTACTTCCAAGCGCATACAATCGTACTAGTAACTTCAACTCCTATCAAAGTTGTCCTTCACAAGCCCGAAGTGTCAGGAAGATTAGCCAAATGGGCCATAGAGGTGGGAGAGTACGATGTGGGCTTCAAATCAGCCACCGCTATAAGAAACCAAGTGCTGGCAGATTTTGTAGCTGAATTTGCACCCACTATGGATCTATTGGTGAAGGAGAAGGTACAATCTTTCTAAGCCACAAGACCAGATGGAGAATGGATATTGCTCATGGACGGCTCTAGCAACGTTAGGGGCACAATACTTGGAATCGTATTGACCTCACCCCATGGCGAGAAATCATCTCGGGCAGTACGATGCGAATTCAGAGCTACAAACAACGAAGTCGAGTATGAGGCTCTTATAGCATGGCTCACGCTAGAAAAGGAACTGGGAGCTCAAAAGATTGCGGTCCACATTGATTGTCAACCAGATCCATGGCGACAATCAAGACAGGCATGCGACCATAGCCAAATATCTCATGATGGCGAAGGAACTCATAGCAGACTTCGAGGAGTGCAAATTGCACCAAATACCACGAGAAGAGAATAGCCAGGCCGACGCGTTGGCCAACCTTGGATATGTGTTGCAAGCTACCGAAAGCCTTGGTATCCCTTTGCTAATTTTACAATGGCCAGCCATCACCAAAGAGGTGCTCGCCACAAAAGTAGAAGAAGACGATGGCGTAACCCAAGGGTCAGTTAAGCTAGCATATGACTGGAGAACATCGATAATAGGATATCTCAGAGATGGAACCCTACCAAAACTCAAAGCTGAATGCATCAAGATTAAATGGCAAGCCGCAAGGTATTGCTTAATCAGGGAAAACCTCTATCGACGACCCTTTGGAGGACTATTGCTAAGATTCCTCAGATGGCCCAAAGCCAGGCTCGCTTTAGAGGAACTCCATGAAGGCACTTGTGGATCAAACTCGGGGGACAGGAGCCTTGCCCTAAAAACACAGAGAGCAGGTTAGTATTGGCCAACACTAGCTAACGATGCAAAGCTATACGCATGTAATTGAAAGCAGTGCCACTTACATGCTCATGTCTCCAAGCTTCCCCCCTCCCCCCCGAGAATCTGAATCCAATAGGAACATCATGGCCTTTCGCGAAATGGGGCATGGATATAGTTGGGAAATTCGTCGTGGCGCCTTCACAGAAGGTATTTCGGCTAGTGATGACGGATTACTTCACCAAATGGTTAGAAGTTGAAGCATTGAGTCAAATCACAGACGTTCAAAAAAGGTGTTTCCGCTAGAAGAGAATCATATGCAGGTTTGGAGTACTCCACGAGATTGTCATAGACAATGGGCCCCAATTCACTAGCAATGCTTTCAAGGAATTTTGTGAGACATGGGAGATTAAACTCAGCTTTGCCACGCCCCGTTATCCACAGTCAAATGGCCAGACAAAATCAACTAATAAAACCATCGTCAACATGCTAAAGAAAAGCTGGACGCGAGAAAAGTACTATGGGTCGATGAGCTCCATGGCGTGCAATGGGCTTACCGGACAACAACCAAATCTGTAATTGGAAAAACACCCTCCTCCATGGTCTATGACACAGAGGCCACGATGAAGAAACCAACAATGAACTGATGGCCTTAAACCTAGACCTAATCGAGGAAAAAAGGGACGTCGCGATGGTGCGCAATTGGTGTTACCAACAATAAGTAGCCAAGAGCTACAACAGAAAGGTCAGAACGCAAACTTTTCTAAAAGGATATTGGGTCCTAAGAAGAGTGTTTGACAACACTAAAGTTAAAGCCGCTGGAAAGCTAGCCCCAACCTGGGAAGGGCCTTATAAGATCATAGAGGTACGAAATGTCAGAGCTTATAGATTATAAGACAAACATGGGAGAGAGAAACCAAACAGCTATAATGCCCTCCACCTCAAAATATACCACTTCTAGGTGAGGATACCTTGGCGTAAGCCTTGGTACTTCTTTTCAGCCATGAGGTGACTATTGTTTTTCTTCGAATTCAATTATGTAATAAAAGTTCTGCTATTCTTTGACGAAAGAAATTATGGGTCTTGAAAGAAAAGAGAAACGACTTCCTTTGGAGGAAAAAAATATAGACACTATCTTTGAAAACCTCCTTAGGAATAACTAAGGGCTTGATGCCCCACTCTTGGTTAAGACCACCACTAAGGCCTTGTGCCCAAAAATCCATATAATGCGGACAAGATCCTAAAAACCATGGCAGAAAGGTCATGGCGGAATGCGGACGGGCTCCTAACTATGGTCCATCTAATGCGGACCAGATCCTAAAAACCATGGCCAAAATGTCATGGCGAAAGAGGACGAGTTCCCAAAAACCATGGTTTAAAGGCTGTGGCGAAATGCAGACCAAATCCTAACGATGGTAGATGCAATGCATCAAAACTATGAGTTAGCAAAACTAAAGGATATGTGCATCCCCTGTCCATCCTAGGACATGATAGCTTAGGTTTTCATCCGAGATAACAGTGAAATCGCATATAAAGTACGTTGTAGTGGTTCGGGATCAAATCCACAGAGACCAAAGGTAGCATGTAGAATTTCAGAACAAATAGCTGGCTAAAGCGAAAAAGATGTCTTGTAAGAGATGCAATAAATTTAAATTCAGAAAGTAAAGAAAGCAAGCAAGCAACAGCGGGGTTGTAAATCAATCAAAGAAGAGTTGGGCATTGGGTATTCTCAGGAAACAATTCATTGTTGAAACGAATTATTGACTAGGAAACATGTTTTAAACCGTCTTCAATTCAAACACTAATATAGAACTGATCTACTTCCGTAGTGTCAATTCCCTATGTGCTAGAAACCTCGAGACTAACTTCCGTTGACTCTCGGATTCTAATCATGCATTCTAAACAAGTTTGATAGGTTCACAATTCACTTAAACATCAACTTCCATTGGCTTAACATGAATTGCTCATTTAGGATTCTTTCAGGCATTCAAACAAACATTTTCAGGCATTAAACAACCTAAGATCAGAAACTAAGTGATCAAGTTAATTTCATGCATTACGAACAATCCTAGATGAAGATCCAATTAATTAAATCTCTAATCATACAATTCTATGTCAACAATTCATGACTCCGTATGTGAGAACCCTACACCCAACAAGAAAACTACTCACTCATGATCTGAAAAACAACACAAATCAAATCAAAGAGAGACATCATTGTATTGATCAAAAATAAAGTGTAAGGTTCATAATTCTTCTCAGATTCGGATTACAGAAGATGATTCTTCTCCTTAGGTTACAAATCTCTCTCTTCCTCTCAAAAACTCAAAAAAATAGCATAATGATACAGGAAACACGAGATTAAGTTTTAGTTATGAAATCCGGTTCACGATAAGTTCAGTTTGGTTCTTCGTAAATTCGGTCTGAGAAACGGGACATGGATCAATCGATTTGAGACTTGGAACGATCGATCCTTGTCCTTCTGTTTGGATATTTAAGCCTTCAAGAATACTTCCTTCGATGCTTGAAATTCATCCAAAATGCAATCTTTCCGCACATCCAAGCTCGATTCCTTTAAGAACACTAAAGAACAAAAATTTGCACCAAAGAGATCCGAATACATACTAAAAACCATAATTTTTGAGTAAAAACCGTGATAAAAACCACTAAAATACTAACACATCAAATCCCTCAGACTTGAATCTTTGCTTGTCCTCAAGTAAAAGAAACGAAGATTAAGCCTACGGGAAAAGAAGTTTGAAAACCAAATGGATCTTATGCTATCAGAAAACCTTACTCTGTACTACTTTCTCTAACCATATAGACTTAGAAAAGTTAGAACATTCTCCCCAAGAATCGCTGCATGACCTCCCAATCTCATCCATACTCCAAAATCTAAACTTAAAAACTCAGCATTCATGTTAATAACTCTCTACATTCATTCAAGATAGGCGCAAAACTTTATCACCAAAGAACTCGTAATCAGGAAATCAGGCTAGATATTCAAGGCTTTTAGTGGTAAGGCTTAGAGTGTTTCGGGTATCAAAAACAGCGTCAGGATGCAAGACATTATGCAAAATCGCAGGAGAGAATGAGTATATTGATATCCATGTCCCCTAACTACCCAAGTACAAACCACCAATCAAAAAGTAAACCAAATACATGCATTCTTGAAGGTGAATCCAATCAACAAAATAATATGTAAATGCTAATTTCTAAACTAGATATGAAGAAAAAGAAAGCAATTTTCGTTTTTTTCGATTTTTTTTATATTTTATTTTTTCTCTTATATACAAACAAAATCTTGTAGAAATTAGCAATACAACGACATTTTTAAATTTTAAAACAC
>OVAN01008327.1:0-18320 GCA_900406275.1 Anastatica hierochuntica | reverse complement strand
ATTTGCGAGTAAATCCTTCCTCGCAAATCAACTTGTTTCTTGTAGTGATTAAATACCTGAGATTCAAAATCAAGCAACGTGAAAACAGTTGACCTTCCAACAGACATGAGCAAGAATGGAATCAGTAAAACAGAATAAAAATCAAAACTTCAAGGAAAAAATCAAAACTTCAAATCTCAATATATTGACAAAGCAAACAGCCCAGACAAGCAAATCAAAAGTAATAACTTATTTGAAATAGCCTTGTTACATAAATCAAATCTACAAACAAATTAGAGATCCAGCCTTATCGGAAAAAAAATCATTACAAAGAAACTAACTTTTGTCTGAATATAATCAGTTTCACTCATGAGAGATTCTGTTGATTTTAGGATGAACAGAAAAGAATTTAGAAGGCACCAAAGAGATTTGACACGAAATCAATCTGAAGAAGAGGGTTCGGTGAGAGGAAAGAAACGCCTCAGATTCTTTGTTTAAACACATTCAAAGAAGAAACCCATTGCGGAGAAGAGAGGTTAAAGGCAAAGAGAGAGAGAGAGAGAGAGAGAGAGAGAGATGAGGAAAACGAAAGGAAACGAAACACACAAAAAACCAAACCACAAATGGGAATAGAATCCGGAGGAGATTATTAAGAAGAGAGAAGAAACAATAATTAATTGATTGTAGGTTAAAAAACCACAATATTATCATTTCATTACTATATTCAAAACTTTGAAATTTGACAATACCAACAACAAAAAAGGAGAAAGGAAAAAAAATTGGAAATTGATTTTGAGTCGAGAGAAAAAGTCAATAAAAAGAGCAGTTTCCAATGACAGAATTGATTATTAGCACATTACGAATCACACACCACGAAACTACTAATATATAGTAATAAATATATTCGGAGGGAGAGAGAGAATGGTAAGTTGTAAGTTGTAACGTTAATGAATATGTGTAATAGAATCTAAATAGATTGGGTGAAGAAAAGAGAGAAAAAGCAAGTTGGGGCAAATGAAGTTGTCTTTAATTTGTCCCTCTCACCTCCAACCAAATGCACGCGGTCTCTTTTGCCTCCTCTTCTTTGTTTTTATTATTTTAACTTTTATATAATATCCTAAAATTTAAAGTTTTTTTTTTTGTGAAATGGCTTAAATTAAAAGTTAGAACCGAATTCACAGCTAATTGTTGTGATAACTCAACCAAACCAATTATTTTGAGTTTTTTTTTCTCTGTTGTTGTTGTTAAATCCCAATTATTAAGAGTTACTAAAAGTCGTTGTAGATTTATATATTTGATCCACCTTTTTCATGTGTCATAGAAAAGTTTTTTAGATTAAAAAAAAATATTTTGGTTTTATTTATTTTCCATGCAAACTTAATAAAATAACGGATTGTTTGGTTTGTAATTCTATTTCTTGTTTTTAAATTTCATAAATCAACTTTATTGTTTTGATTTAATTTCCAAATTTTTTTATAAGCTTTTAAGTTTAGACATTAGAAAAAAAAAAAGCAAACCAATTTTCAAAGGTTAGATAATTCAAAGGCTTTTAGTGTGTTGGAGATAAGTATGTATACATGCGCGTGTCTGTATATATATTATAAGCGAACTTGGAACGTATGAAAAGTAGTGGCATTGTCAATTTGCTCACTTAGTAGTATTATTTAATATAGACTACTATTGGTTATAGTTATCTTAGGGACCGTCGTATTAGTTTATGATAATCAGCTCTATATGATCTACACTCTTGATAAATTAGATATCTTAGTTTTGGTTTTATGATGATTGAGCAACTCTTTCGCCATATATATATATAGTTGGAGATGGATTGGATATGTTTAAAAATTAGAATACTAGCACGACCCCAATAAAGATATGAGTTATCATTTTGTTCGTTTAATTATATCATGTACTATAAAGCAGTTGATAAAACGGTGCCTTCTGAGGTTTAAGATCATTTGCTAGCCAAGTGGGGCGATTTGCTTGTGGCAATTAGGGTGATTTTTGCGGCGGCTATTCCTTTTTCGTTTCACTGAGAGCATTTGCTTTTAGTTCTCGAAAGCTTTTTTACTTGAAAGGTGGATCTCGGCGCTTGTTTTAACTATCTTTCAATGGAGATCTCGTTAGGTGAATGGAGATTTTTGAGTTTGTGGTGCGATCTCTGGAAGTGGTGTCTCGTAAAGTCTTGTTTTCGTCTCGGCAGTGGTGATTCTCGGTGGTGATATGTGATTCCAATGGTGTTGATCTCGTCTTTGTGGTGGTGTTTCTATGGTTAGGGAATCTCTGCTCCACCGGCGACAATGTTTTTGTTTTTAGCTATAGATATCGTGAATCTTTGTTAGCTGGAATCAATTCGTGGCATTACGTCTTACGAACACAAGCAGCTATTACAGTCAGAGAGTCACAACGGTTGCAAGATTTACGGTTGCTCTGTTACGTCTTCTGCTTCATTTTTACAGTGATCCGAGATCTCCCACTAGAGATCCTTTGTTTCTTCTTTCGTTCTAGTTTCATCGACTCATTCTATACTTTCTGCTCTGGTTTGCTCTGATCTGAAGTACGCTGGCCCTTCTCGTTGGTTGTAGTAGCAAGTTTCTCGACACAATAGACCCTATGTCTATGTCTTTGTCTCACTTGATGGGCAAGAGCAGAGGAAAGCGTGTGATGTTCTTCGAAGATGATGAGGAGCCCATCTTGATTCCGCCACAAGACACCACGAATCTCATCAGGAATATGGGTTAACACTCATCAGTCGGGTCCTTAATTTTAAGAAGCAAGACGTCGATAAACTTATAACTTACATGTCACAACAATGGGGGTTCGAAAGGAAAATCACGACAAATAACTTAGGAAAAGATTGCTTTATTTTTAACTTTGGTTCAAAAGAGGAGTTTACATCAATTCTCGACAAAGGACTTTTCCACTACAACTACTGGATGTTCATTTTTGCGTGATGGGAGCCGATGGTTCATGATGACTATCCATGGGAGATAATATTTTGGGTGGAGCTCACAGGTATACCGATTCACTTATGGTCAAAAGAGACAATGTCAAATATTGGTGACAAGCTCGGTTGGGTTCATGAAGTGAATGAGACGAATGCTCGTCTTCGAGTCACCATGGACTGTCGTAGACACCTGAAGTTTTCTCGAAAGTTAATAGATGATAAGGGAGACATGGTTACCATTAAGATCCATTACGACTGATCGTTCAAGCATTGCGCATTATGTGGCCTTATGTCACATGTGAAATCTCATTGTGAAAAGAATGATATAGAACAAGTCCAAGCTAGGGAAAACTTCAAGCCAGAGAATAACGCTGGAGTTTTTTCTCGTCTCCAACCGAGTTTGAAGACTTTTTTTACCCGCTCGGGTAGAGAAACAACGCAAGCCTTTCGAAGATCTTCACAAAGGGATGATGCTTTGGCTACAAGGATAGAAAACAAAGGAATCAAACGTCGCCATGACGCCCTCGAGGATAATTTTTAGAGGTCATGGGGATAGTTCGAGTAATGGTCAAAGGCAACATTGGGATCAATGTAAGTTTTACGACTCGAACTCCAACCATGGTCAGTGTTGGTTACTACAAGACTCATACATATTCTTAATTGCATCATGTGACCAAGGACATTTGTTCGCGATGTTTTAATCGTGCTCATGAGGAGAACCAATCCCATGCTTTACAGTGGTGATATGTTAAAACAAGTAGCATTGTCTCACAAAACTCCTCTCCAAGAAGAGAATCGCATGGCAGCAAGGGCCATGACCTCATGAGTATGAAATTGGACCGTCAAGTAGACCGTGAGTCTTCTTTGAAACATGACTATAATCACAAAAATCTCACATGGAACCAAAGACTAAAGAGGTTAACATGAAGAAGGAGATAATTAAATTAGGAATGGAAGGAGCCATTGATGATGATGATGATGATGATCCGCTAGGGGAAAATTGGGAAGGAGCAGACAGAAAAATCAAAGCTTGTGGCCAACAGTCCATTAGTGTATCCCCATTCATCAGATGTAGGGCATGGTGAGGAGAAAAATAAAAAGATGGGTAAAATGGAAGTAAAGAATATGAAGGAGAATGAAGTGAAAAATACAAAAGAGGAATTGCTCCCCAGGAAGGTCTAATGTGGAGTCAAGTTTTACCCCAGTTAAAATCTAGCTGCAAGTGCACAGCATCTGCAGTAATACTTAGAGGTCGAATCCACAGGGACTAGCAGTCGCACTTAGAATCTATATGATTTTAGATTAAGCTAAGAACAAAATATGCAAAAGGTGTTGTTGTTTTTATTTGGTTTTTATAGTTTTATTAACGCATATGAACCTACTCTACATGCTAATTTACAAAGGATAGATCAATGAAAAGATATGCATTAGACAATAGAAAGTTTAAAGTAAACAAGTAGGAGTTAAAAACGAGTAGGGGCATTAAGCTTAGGTCTAGAACACAACCACTAAGGTAAATCCTCTCCACTTTCGAGGTTCAAGATTCTATGTTTAAATATCAAGATTCATCGACTTTCGCACGTGTCTAAAATATAAAAACATGCATTAACTCGATTAAGACTGATTCTTCACGATTCTAAAGTCGGTCTACATTTCGAAGCCTATCTAGAAAGGCTCACAAAATACTAGATCCAATGGTAAGACAAACTTTTGGAATGGATACCACTATAGATCTATTTCCATACCAGCTTTCATAGGAGAATATCATTACGAATGAATAAAGGTGATAACATTATTAATAAAACATAATCGACTAGTAATCATATTCAAGTAAACTTGACTCCTTGTAACCTACTGCCTAAAATGCAAACTAATAAATTAAAAACATGTAAACATGAAATCAATCATGACAACAAGCATTCATATCAAATCAAAGGGAGAAGGATAGATAAAACCGAATGATGAAAGAAATATGGATGTATTGAGATGAGGCAGATCCTTAGGAGGCTACAAGGGCCACGACCTCAAAGGGTGTCGTCTTTGCCTCCTTAGGCATTTATTTGATCTAAAACCTAAACAACTCCTGTAACACCCCCGATACGGTCTAGGTCAAAAGTCAACTTAATTAACCGCACAACAATCAAACAAGAACATGTACGGCCAATTAAGCTAACCCTTTACTAAACCGGAGATGCTACTGATGCACGCCCGAATCCTCGGATCAAGAACTCCGAAACACATTCAGGAATTCCCGACCCGAAATCCAAACGTACATCCCTAGCGGAATTAGCCTTCGGTCGGCCGTCCTAAACTAATCTGCTAGTTGGTTCGTCCCGGACCAAGACTCCGTTTCAGGTGAAACTTAGGTTTTAGTCATTAAACATTTTATACATTATATAAGTTAAGTGTTAAACATCATACAAACCATATACACATTGAGCCTAGCGCTCCAAAACCCGTTCGTTATATCTTACAAACATAAGTTTTAGCAAAAAGGGGAAGAAAACTACACCGGTTAGTCGTCTCCTTCATGCCCGAGAGGTAACCCTCTACTGGTTTCCTGCAAAACGAAGAGTCTAATGATCAACTATTTTGCTCAGTGAGAATCGAGTCTAAGCTACCCTACCGAAACGAGGCGTGCAATAATAGAAATCAAGCAACAATCATAATGTTCATTTGAGTAACCTTTATGAACATTCAAACAAATAATATGCATTGCAACACACAAACACTCAACAAATATTATGCAATGCAACACACATCCATCCTATATGGGAGGTTGAACCCGGTGGATCATCGAGGCTTGCCCCTTGCCATTGGTAATTCCACCTCTCAATCCAAATCCCTTCTTGCGCCTCTTGACTCTAGACACAAAGTCTAAAAAGCAAATAGCCCGGAAACTTGCCGCATCGTCATGCGGCCTGCCCGCACCGATCGAAGGTCGCTAACCCTATCACCGTGCTCAACATAACTTGCTGGAACTAATTTTTGTACGGCCCCGACAAGTTATGGCCTCTAGGTGGATACTAATGACTCTTCCGACACTCCACCTGAGTGAAAGACTCACACTACGAGTTCCTCACCAAGCGAACCCATTTGCAATCAAATCCGGATTCACTAAGTGAACCCGGGACAAACAAGTCATAACATCCGAACGACACAACGCAAAACATGCATATAACATTAATCGTAAACTATACCTATCACAACAACATGCATCACACAACTCATGCAATCACATAATAACATGCAATCAATCAACATGCAGCACACAAATCATGCAAACTCTTGTTTTGCAGGCGCTAGCCGCACAATCAACACACAACCCTAACTGAGGCTCACCTTAAACTTTGGCACGGGTTTTAGCTTAAGAAAACGGTGGCCGAACGCAGCCGATCCTATCGTCCGTGGAAATCCGAGTGTTTAGCTCTTCTCGAAGAACACACGAACTGGTTTTTGCCGAGTTCCTTCACGGCACGAACCGAAAGCCTAACGACAACTCGGCAGCTCCTGAGCATGATTTAGCAATTACTCGAACACGTTTTACCTAAGTCTCCGGGTTGGTATCGAGCTTTCCGGAAAAGAGATCCTGATCGTGGTGCACGATGACTCTCGGTACGAACACGCTCAGGCACGAGAAAGATTCTCCTGAAACTAACTTGGCACGAGAAATTCTCCTTCAGAACGTTCGGGTGCACAAGAAAATACCATTAGTACGCTCGGATGCATGAGCAGCACATTCGGACGCACGAGCTTTCTCTCTAAAGGCTTGTTCGTTTGTATGCTCAAGGCCTTATATAGGCATGACATCTCCAAGGCTCAGTCACCCTAAGAGACACCAAGGTTGTCTCTTTGGGCGACACATGGCACTATGTGGCACGCTCATATGCATGCTAAACATATAGGTGTGGTGTCCCCATGAAGAAACAAGAGGCCGATCACTTACCCGATCGCGTATTCTCCTAATCCAAACGTACCCGATCGTGTCAAACTGTTCCCGATCGAATCCGATCGTACCGGGACGTCCGTTACACGTATATGAATGTGCCAAAAATACGTCGGCATTCGGGAAGCATAATTCTTAGAGAAAAATTCAATTTTTATCGGGGAATATTTTTACCATTTATTCCCAAGGCCACTTTTCCTCTAATGGTCTAAGAATAAGTTTCTCGACAAATTTCCCGATCATCCAGGGTGTTTTAGGCCGAACCATCGGTATTTCCAATCCTCTAAATTTCCTAAGGAATCCCTTCGTGTTACTACTTCCTTCCGATTCCGACTTAAAATTTTTGCATTCTTCTGAGTAGCTTACTCAGCTTTCCGCTTCTCACTATCTGGCCATTTGGCCAAAATTCTATCTGATCGCGAGGGTTATTACAACTCCCTTCAAAACAAAAGCTAAAAGAAACTACTTATAGTACATTTCCTCATTAAGTCAAAAGTGTGAAACCGGGCCTTTAAGACCTCTAAATGTTGGGCTTCCTGTAAAGATGCCTTGAGTTAAGTTCTTGGGCATAAAAAAGCTTGGAATAGATCCATTTAAGTCTTGAGAATTTCTGGTTCGAAATCCAAATGGTCTTTCTTTTATTTTAGTCTTTCTACGCATCCTTCATCTGCGAGGCAACTATTATTGAAGCTAATATTGATGGTGTTAAAGTTTTTATTACTTTTTTTTATGGTGTCCCTATTCCGAATCGTAGAGAGTTAGTCTGGAAGATATTGACACGTATTTTGTTTGAGCGTAATGGACCCTGGTTTATGCTCAGGGATTTTGATGAGATAATAAACAATAATTAAAAGCAAGGTGGTATGACTCAGCCTTAATCTTTCTTCCTTCCCTTTCGCCAAATGATACAAGATTGTGGAATGCTGGAATTTCCCTACTCTGGGAACCATATTTCCTGGGTGGAAAACAAAGGTAATCGTCGTACACGTGTATGGTGTCGCCTAGACCGAGCTCTCAGTAATGAGAATTGGCATGAAAGCTTCCCTCATTCAAGTGTCCATTACCTTAGAATGTGGTCTTCATACCACATGCATGTTCTTCCTGATATCGATGCTAGGCATTGCGTATAAGGAAGGCGTTCCATTTTGATAAGCATTTAATTAAAAAGGAGGGCTTTGAGGAGACTGTCAAGAATAGGTGGGGCGAGATGCCTACATATTTGGACATTTGGTCAAAGATAATCGTTTTATGAAGACTATTATCTTCTAGAGCAAGAACGAAAAGATAGCCACCGAGAGTCTAGAGAACCTAAAGGACAAAGTTGATAGACTTCATGCTTCTGGTAGTGCTACTTCGGAGGAGATTTCATTGGCCACTAAGGACTTACACGATGCATTAAAGGAAGAAGAGTTTTTTTTGGAAGTAGAATAATAGAGCATTATGGCTACGTGAAGGAGACCAAAACATGAGTTTTTTCATGCGACAACGAAACAAAGAAGGGCTCGCAATAGAATTGTACTTGATCGAGCAAAATGATCAGGACATCCTGGTCGAGCAAAATGATCAAGACATCTTGGTCGAGCAAGAGGAAGGAATTGTGGCTATTGCTACAAAGTACTTTAAAGAGTTCTTTCAGACTTTTGGATAATTAACTATCGATAATATCATAGGTCTCATCGCGAACAAGATAACCCCAAAGAGGAATGCAAAATTTATAAAACCAGTTACAGAAGAGGAGGTATGCAAACCTAGTCTAGATGGAATGACAACTCTGTTTTATCAACATTTCTGGGATAATGTGAAGCAGGATGTCGTCTCCATGGTTAATAGATTCTTAACGAAGGGCACCGTGGTGCCTGGTTTTACCAAGCCTCATCTCTGAGACCCAGTCGGCCTTTTTCGTTTCGAGATTGATTACTGATAATATTTTGGTGGCACAAGAGATATTTCATGGTTTACGAACAAACCCAAGGGAAATGTAAGCAGATTGCTATCAAATCAGATATGAGCAAAATCTATGATTATGTGGAATGAGATTTTATAGAAGCGGTCATGCGAATTATGAATTTTGCAAAGATATGGATATGTTGGATCATGCTCTGTATTCGACTAGCACGCCTTTCGTTGTCTTTGCCGTCACCTCCGGTTTATCAGCATCTATCTCTGTCGCCAAGGCTTTGAGAACTACGTTCTCGTCTTCTAACTCTTTTAGACGAGCTTCACCGCGATCAGCTCGTACTCCTGCAGTTTTGCCGCGATCCCCGCGTCGTCGGCTGTCTTAGGTACTTCCTCCTTGTTTTGAATTGCAGCTACTTCCTCAGATGTGGAATCGAGGTTTTTGCTGCTTCCTGGTTCGGATGAACTGCCAGACTCGCTCATCTTTGATTATTTGTTCTTATTGGAATCTCACCCTCCTTCTAGCGCCAAATTGTTTGGGGGGTTTTTTGTGATTCTTCGATGGAGAAGAACAAGAACATATTATAGCTAAGGGTTTTAGGGTTTTTGGAAAGAGATGAATGAAAGAGACAAAATAATGTAAAAGACTCTTTTTTACTGAGGAATAATAGAGGTCGATTACAAGTGTATGTGTTTATCAAAGTCTTGGGGCCGGATCCTTGAATTAGGGTTATTCCCTTTGTATTTATAACCTTCGAGTTAGAGTATTTCTATATGTTTTATGGATAACTTCTATATTCGAGCTTATCATACAAAAAGAATATTTCCCTAGATTCTTTAAGGCATTTGTCCTTATCTCTTAAGATCTTAGACCAACTAAGGGGATATACACCCTACCTAGGCTTGGCAATGGTGTCCTTGGCTACGGACTTGGTTAACACCTACAATTAGGGGTTTGTTTATGTCTCCTTGGTCTAGGCTATGGCCGGACTCTAAGGGAATAAAATTACCCCCAACACTTTGCACCTACAACTATGGAGTTTATTTATGTCTCTTTTGTCTAGGCTATGGCCGGACTCTAAGGGAATAAAATTACCCCCAACAACCGCTAGGGTTAAATAAGCGGGAAAGCGAAGAGTCCTTGCCACTTTCTGCCATCGCTCTTGTCACATCACTTCTCTCTCTTCTTCATCGCTCCTTCACGCTACCGGTGATTCTCTAATTCCGGTAAGTTTCGTCTTCCGATTACTATTTCGTTTAGTGTAGAGTTGTCAATCGCTGATTTAGGGACATCACAGTTTTTTTTGAATGATAATTATGGACAAAACAACTTCGTCTAGGTCTCCTCCATCTTCTGCTCTAGAAAAAGCCCTTACAGCTATGGCCAGACTTCATGGACTCGCGTCTCCTGATGCGAATGTTCCTCAGCCTTATGGACCTGGTGCTCTTGGAGGGTTCGAGACTCTTCCGCTCCTAACTCTTAAAAGATCTAAGGTTAATCCCAAGTTTGGCTTGTCGGAGGGAGATGCACTCCGAGAGAGGTTTTACTTACATGACCTCTCAGGCATGATAAAAAATGACGCCGTTCTTCTCGGGACCTTTATTCTGACATTATGCAGGTTCGACTTCCTTCTGTTCTCATCATGGCCTTAGTAGTCTGGGATCTTCTTTTTGTTTGTCTTTCAGCAGCTAGTGGCGACCGTCTTTGTTAATGAGGAGCAGAACGCTGAGGATTCGCCTCAAGTTTCTGAGCCGAACCCCAAGCTGAGAGCCTTGGAGCGGGAGGTGGATGAGGAGCGGAGGAAGGCTGCGGAGACCCTTAGGAAGCTTCATGACACTACATTCAGAGCTGAGTACGCGGAAAATTTCGTGGCTGCGAAGCAAAATGAGATTACTGAGCTCCTCCGACAAGTCTCGTCTCTAGAGCGACAAGTGGACTCTTCTTATGGGAGTGTTGACGCCAAGAGATAGCCAGAGACCTTCTCCTAGGTTACCATGTGAGGTGGGACCTGGAGAAGATTGAGGCTACCTACCAAAGGGATACTTCTCGACAGGCCAAGGAAGCTGGAATGGCCCCTCCTGACTATGTTGTGACCCTGCTATCCTTGCTCTCTAACAAGACAACTGGAGCCAGCCCCTCTAGAGAGACCCCTGAGTCGAAGGTGGAGCATGGAGTGTGAAGGACTTTTTTTTTTCCCTTTCTGTTTATTTTGAAGTCATGGTCGTATGGCTCATAACTCTATTTTCTTTTTGGCTGTGAATATGACATGTCTTTTTCCTGCTTTTTAAGTGCATAAACTTCTTTTTTACTTTGTTTTTCTGCAACAAATACATCTAGACAATCATAAGTGTTAGTTAAAAAATGAGCTATCGTGAGATCGGTGGGCACAAGGCCTCTGGGCACAGCTGCCTTTTTAGGACTCATGGTCCTTAGGCTAAAGTCCGTGATCAGCGATATTAGCCTTTGGTGAGTGATTTACTCGGTGGGAACAAGGTCTGTGGGCACACCTGCCTGTTTGGATATTTAGTCCTTGGGTGCGTAGCCTTATTAACATGTTATGTCTTGGTTTTGCTAGCTTTATTGTGACCGACCGGTTTTAAGTTTTTCTATGAGCCGCGTATTCGGATGGACAGGGGTGCACATGTCCATTAGTTTTGCTAACTCATAGTTTTGATGCATTGCATCGACCACCATTAGGAGCCTGTTCGCATTTTGTCATGGCTTAAAAACCATGGTTTGTTTTTAGAAACCGTCTGCATTAGATGGACCAGAGTTAGGAGCTTGTCAACATTATATGGATTTTTGGGCACAGGGCCTTAGTGGGCTTACAGCCTTGGTGAGCACAAGGTGTTGGATATCTAGAAAATGAACAACAAAGCTTTAAATTTATAAGCCCGTTTAATAATAATAGCACAATCCGCAAGTACTTGGATATGTCATTGTAGTACTTGGGGGTCGAACCACAAGTAACAACTTACTTAGATAGAATTAAGCTTTGGGAATACACACTCGAGTCTAATCTAAGCAAATAGGGAATGTTGGGGGTTTGATTTTGGGTTTTCTTAATAATCTAGAAATGAAAGCAAGGCAATAAAGTAAACAACTTAAATAAAGGCAAAAATNTAAAGGCTAAAATACTTAAATAAAGGCAATAAACTTAAATAAAGAAAGCAAACATAAACTTAAAGGTGCAAACTTGAAATAAAATATAAGTTAAGATGATGGACCAAGGGATGTTGTAATGGATCCACTTAGCAAGATGACAATAGAGATGTTAGATCAAGATATTGAGCACAAATCCACAACCAAAGGCAATACTAGCCTAATCCACTCTCATGGCAATAGACCATTTCCTTATCAATCGCATTCGCTCAACTCTCATTTATTGCAAATGAGAAATCGATTAAAAATCATTAAGAACAAGCCCATATAGTCACTAGTCAATCTAGCAAACAACTCTCATTGGCTAGATTGAAATAGAAAGTATTTGATTCTCCTAGACATTTCATCGAACATCTCTCTAGCGAGAAATGCATACAAGTCTAGATATGAGTTAGCTACTCTAAAACCTAACATTAAGCACACCAAATCCTTTGGAAACCTAAGATTAGCCATCCCTAACACCCATATTACAACCTAATCTAAGTAGATCTTAACTCTCATGGATCCATCAAAAGAGACTACTCACACATACTAAAGAGAAAGAGAAAAGATGAAGAGAAAGATAAAAATTTCATAAATAAAGATAGGTTTTTGATCAAAGATAGAAACCTAAAATTAGAGACTCTTAATCTTAAAGATCAAGAGAGAAATCATGAAAACACAATCTTTAAGAAGGAGAAAAGTTATAAAAGTCTTGGATACATAAAACAAGGTAAAAGAAGTATTTATAGGAGAAAGGAGGCTAACTTTCCCGTCAATAAATGCTGTTGTCGCCTAAAGGTAGGTTGTTGTCGACCTGGGGGTCGACAATAGCTAACCTTGGGCAGAAGGGGCTCCAACCAAGGCTGTTAGGTGGGCTACTGTCGACCTCAGGGTCGACGGTAGCTCACCTTGACAGCTTGTGGCTTCTTTCTTCTCCATTTGCTTGCCTCTTTTGATCCCATCTTCTCCCATTGATTCTAGCTTTTGAATCCCCTTGATTCTTTGTCCTTTTAGCCTCTAGAATCCATCATATCAAGCTCTCAAATTGATCTCCAAAGGTTGTTCCTATAAATGCAAAGAAAATGATATGCAAGTGCAAAATGATCCTAAACTATACTCTAGACTCAAACCTATGGATTCTAAGACTTATATGCAATATTTACATCCTAAATGCAACTAAAATGTTAAAGAAATGAGCTTTAAAATGCATAAAAACCTATATACATCAACTTCCCCGAACTTTCCTTTTGCTTGTCCTCAAACAAACAACAAAGATCAAATCCGGAAGCGAGGTTTGAAAATTAAAATCCAAGCCAAAGTATGTCTAGAAATGCCTTCAACCCAATGTCCTATAGAGTAGTGTTATAATGCATAAATCATGAATACTCAATGTACTTCGCCATACTTTTCACAAGAACTATCTCTAGGAACCTATGTTAAACATCCACAAACCATCTTATCCACCTTATCCCTTAACATTTAATTAAGCTTATTGCGTGCGGTCTTTACTTATGGGCAAGAAGTCTCTATCCATTCGACTTGGAAATAAAAGGGATGAATATTTAAAGAAGTGTTTAAAGGAGGTTTCGCTCAATTTTTATGATGGTTTTCTCTCAAAAACAAGTAATGGAAAACATATGGCAAAATGAAGGTAGTAGCCGAACAACTTATGCATACAAAGCTATTACTTCCTCTAGGCTACGAATCCCGATTCTCATTAATTACTTACACTACCCGGATGTGTTTCCCTTCTTAAAGCTCTAGAGATCGAAACACCCACATGCTCTTTCTTAGCAAGATTCTCAAGATATTACAATGAGATCAACAACTCCTTTTTCGTTTTTCACTTAGCACTAAGAGACCCTTTTATAATTATACTCAAACCGTTTGTTCTTCTAGCAATTCTCTTTAATATTCTCTTTAAATTGGAGCCACTATCACTAAATCAAAAATCTTGATTCATTTTTTCTTTCTTGAAAATTCACTAGCGACTCTTTTAACAAATCTGAAACCTTGAGACTTATGCTAAGAACTCACAAGGCCTTGGATCTCATAGACTCTTTTCTCTAAATATTATTTCCCTTTTATTTTCTCAACTATGCTTGCATAACTTCTCAATCAAGAACAATCTTCTAAAGCTTTTAACACTAGATTCACCAAGAACAACTCTCAAACCCATGTATAGATTTAAAGACCCTGACGAAAAAAAGACCATTTCCTAAAATCTAGTTAACCTTAAAATGAGGTTAAATCTAGGGAAGCACTAGACTTTGTCGTTCAATTTCAATTTACATGAGTTTTTTTCCTATGTATGCATTTTCCAAAAGAGGCCTCACATTAAAACAATAAAGAAGGTCTAAAAAGAAAGGTTTTAGGTTTTCAAGGTGGGGTAACTACTCTTAAAATGAGAGTAGCCACTTGAGTTAAGAAGAGTGGTAAAATAAGGTCAAAACATAACTTAAATGTTTAGTGTTTTACTATGGAAGAGTACTTCAAGACCATAAGCAAGAAAAACTAATTCCAGTTAGGTTCACTTAGATGGGATTGGCTTCAAATCCAATATGCTTCAATTTTCACAAAGATCTTCGAGCAGACAATTCAAAGCATGGATTTTCCGAATTTCTAGATGGTTCAAACATCATAATACTACTAATGAGAGCATTAAATTGTAAGCATGACTAAGTCTGTTTACAAGGCAAGGTTCTCAATGTAAAATGCAGTCCTATATGCTCTAACAACCTAAGTATTCACAAATGGATGCAAACTATATGCAAATTTTTGAAAATAAATTGAAAATCTTTTTGGATTTTTGAAAATTTTCGAATTTTTTGGTTTTTATAAGTCATAACTATCTACAATGCCATACTCAAATATGACAAAAGGAAAACATCAAAATGAAAATAAGCATTAGTTTCAAGGCACCTCCCTCGGACTTAAACTTCACCGTCCCGGTGAATTCTAAGCCGTGAGATTCACCTTCAAAACAAATAAAGAAAACCGGAAATATGAGATGGTATTCACAATGGTTGTAGGTTGTAGCTCTTTCTTCTACGGTGAGCTTGGTGTGGTGGATTCTCTCCTCTTTCTAGTTCGCTTGTAGGTCTTCATGTTGGGGTAATTTCTTATGTGCTCCCTCATCTCCCCCAAATAAACTAGTGCTTTCGCGACTAGCATGTGTTGGCTTGAGCAACGCTTCCTTCTGTTTGTCCACTCGCCAAATCCTCATGCCTTGTTTGGCTATGCATCCCAATGAATTGCCTTTTGAGGTCATCAATGTCACGGTTCAATCTCTCTTCAGATGCCCTTCTTTCTTCTTGAAGAGCCTTTAGGAGTTCCTTCTCTCTCTTTGTTTTTGGAACGAATGGAAGTGGATTGGTAGTGGTGCTCGTGGCGGCGGCGGAACCGTCCCCGCTTGAATCTCCATGAGCTCGGATCATCTTCATTTCATTTGAAGTTTCCATTTCATCCTATTTACCCAAATTCACAAAGATGACATTCCCAATGAGCCTATGTTTGTTAGCTCATCGCAAGGGAGACTCAAATATACCCTCTTTTCGGTATCGAATTTTGTTGAAGAGGTACTCCATCTCCTTGGTTGTCTTGTTGATTCGGATGAAACGCCAATGTATGAGGTCTCTAATACCTGTGGGACTCACCGAGCTTGGTTCTCCTAATGGTACTTGAGCTCTCTTGAATAATGGTGTCAGAAAACTCTCGAAGAAAATTGTTGGAAGGGTCATTGTCCTAACCCATTTACCGTGGAAGCTCGCCATATGCCTAAGGAAGAGCACCGCTATGTTTATGTTAGAGCCAAAATTATCATCCTCCGCATATTCCTTCCATTGTTCCAAGTCTTCCCTTAGCCCTCGAAATAGAAGAAGCACTTCATTTCGGTTTCCCGTTCCAATTTCGGTCCTAGCAAAAAGTGTGTTGGCCATTAGCTTTTGGACATATCTTATCACCGGGTTTCTTATCCATGAAGACTTGGGACTTGTATTTGTAAATGGTCCATCGGCTACGATGTCCCAAAAAGTGTTGATTCCATCCCAATAAGGGTACTTAGATTCCTCCGCTAGTGGTAGATCATACGCCTTGCAAACCTTAAAGAGGGTTTTTGAGTATTTCTTGTCCCTTATCTTGAAGTTGAGATACTCATATTTTGGCTTTGACCTTGATGGTGCATTGTAGAAAATCTTCATTGTGGCGAGGAAATCCATCACTTCATTCTCGTATAGAGTCTCGCTCATATCAACCAAACATTGTAGATTCATTCCCTCTAGTATATAGCATACTTCTTCGTAAAGCCCCATACATCGCAATAGCTTTTTCTCCATGAATTTTGTAGGCTCAAATTCTATCCTTTCAAAGAATCTCCTTTCTTCCCTCTCCTCTTCATTCCAAATTGCATCTTTGATTTCTAACGGACGAGGTGGAGGTGTTCTCGAGACCGGGCGCCTCACGATTGTCGGCCTTTGAGGGATGGCTTTGGTTGACATTGATGCTCTTCTTGAACTTGTTGCTCTCTTAGAGGTAGAAGCTTGCTTGGATTTTCCTTTTTGAGTTTCAACTCCCTTTCCACCTCTTTTGTTTGGTGTCATTATGCTTGTTCACTTAAATGATTCCTACATTGAAAGAATGTATATGTAAGTTCCTAAAATTTTTTTGCTCAAAATTCTTGAATTTAAGAAGGTTAAATGTCAAAGAACATTCTCTAAGCATCAAGGAACATAAGAATTATGAAAGAGATTACTCAAGACACCCAAGACTCAAAGAATTATAAATTTTCAAACTTTACAACACTAACCCGTCACCAATCTTAAACAAGGATTAAAATGGTCATAACTTTGTTTTCACTCAACGGAATCGCAAAATTTTTGTTGGAAACTTCATATCTATCCTTAGACTATCATTTGAGATCATAAAATCATTCAAATGCATTAAATATTGAAAAATTTACTATTCAAATTCAAGAACAATCAATAACACACTTTTTCAAAATTTCCAAATAAGCACCAAATCTTCTAAACTAAGCTTTGAATCCTCATTCCCAAGCATTCTCTAAGATATTCTATCTATAAGCACAACTTATTCAAGCTTAGTACTCCAAATTATAGAACTCAAGAATCTAAGAAAGTTTCACATTTCCTTCACATTTAAAGATTAGAAAACATACATTAGGTTCTTAAGAGATGAATGCAAAGAGAGATTTAGAAAGATGACTTAGGAAATGGAGTTGAGATTTTCGAAAATCCTTTCTATGGATTTCGATTTCGCTACAAAAAAACATGTTTATAGCAACAAATAATTTGCAACGAAATATGTTGTTTCAATTTTGCATAAAAAAGCAACGACTTTACAATTAACGAAAATTTCGTTGCAAAATGGTTGCTAATTTGCAACGAACCCCATATTCGCAAATTCATTGCAATATAGCGTCGATGTAGCAATAATGTGCAATGGATCAGAAATTCGTTGCTACTTCGATGCAATATAGCATCAAATTAGCAAGGATTTTTGAGTCAAATTGCAACAAATTTGCCATGACATTCGAGTGTCCATTCGGGTATCGTGTATTCGGTTCCGAAAGTTTTGACCCATTCGGGTCATAATATTCGAACTTGAAAATATTCAAAATACCCAAAAATACTTTCAAATAGCATAAATAACTAACTTAATTATACATATATTTGTGTGTTAGATATTCGGATATCGGGTACTTTCAGATACTCGTTCGGGTATCAGGTAGTTTTGGATACTCATTCGGATATCTGTTTGGTTCGGAAATACCCGATACCTGAACTACTCGGCTCTTTGGACCCATTCGGGTTCGGGTCCGGGTCTACTTATTCGGGACGGTTCCAGTTCGGATATTCGGTTCCGGATAAAATGTCTACCCCTATTTGAGGCATTTATCCTTGCATCTCAAATGTGAAGAAGATCCAGAATATGTAAATGAGGTTGATTGTGAATGAGACATGTAAAAAGAAGAAAAAAAATAATGTTTAAAATATAGATTTTTTGTCTATCATAAATAATTTAGCAAACACTAGTGTAAATTGAAAAAGTAATCAAACAAATACAAAAATAATTAAAGTGTTAGCGTTTCAAAATGCAAACAATAAAAAACTTGCTTGCTATTGGTTAATCTTACATAGACAAGAATGTCCATTGGTTAAATATCCACCTTCGATAAGAACAAATCCAATGGATACAATTACTCCTTATCTTACATCTCTTTCTCTTTCTCTATCACAGTTGGGACAAAAAAAAAACCATTGGAAGTCTTCTTTTCACCTTTTTCTTAATCATTTCATGTTCTTCGTCTCCTTCTTCCTCTGGATCAAAAGCTAGAATATTCTTACTTGCAAAAGTAAGAGCCAAAATACTCTCCCATAAATTAGACATAT
>OVAN01008326.1:0-17826 GCA_900406275.1 Anastatica hierochuntica | reverse complement strand
CACTACTTGATCTGTTGATCTTTGGCTACAGAGAATCCGTGAACCACATAACATTGAAAGTGAGAATTTCGATTCCCACAACAATTCACTTAAACATCAACTTCCATTGGCTTAAGGTAAATTGCTCATTAAGGATTTTATCAGGCATTTAATCAAACACTTTCTAGACACTAAACAACCTAAGACCGGAAACTAAGTGACCAAGTTAATTTCATGCATTACTAACAATCCTAGATGAAGATCCAATTGATTAAATCCCTAATCATACAATTCTATGTCAACAATTCATGAATCTCTATGTGAAAACCCTAAACCCAACAAGCAAAATACTCACTCATGATCAGAGAAACAACATAAGTCAAATCACAGTATTGATCAAAAATAAAGAGTAGGGCTCGAAATTCTTCTTAGATTCGATGTACGGAAGATGGTTCTTCTCCTAAAGCTTACAAATCTCTCTCTTGCCCTCAAAACTAAAAGAAGATAGCATAATGAAACTCAAAACATGAGTTTGAGTTTTTGTTATGAAATTCGATTCACGATAAGTTTGGTTTGGTTCTTACAAATCGACCAGTGAAATACGGGACTGGGATTGATCGATCCTGGACAGGGATCGATCAATCATGGACAAGGATCGATCGTGATCGAACGATCTTGGACAGGGATCGATCAGGATCGATCGATCCCAGTCCTTCTGTCAGGACATTTCTTCTCTTCTAAAAGACTTCCTTCGATGCTTGAAATCTGTCCAAAATGCATTCTTTTCGTGCGTTCAAGCTCATAACCTATATGAAAACTTACAAACACAAATCCGCTCTAAAGAGATCCGAATTTCTTGACTAAAAGCCGTAGTGAAAACCACTAAAATGCAAACACATCATCAAGCTAAAGGAATACCTTACCATGTCGTCCTACTCTCTACGCCACAAGACGGAGAGCCGCTCTTACTTTACCATGCGGTTTCCGAGCATGTGATAAGTTTCGTAATGGTAAGAGAGGAAGAAAATAAGCAACATCCCATCTATTAAGTTAGCAAGTCACTTTTGGAAGCAAAAATACGTAATAGCCTCCTAGAAAAACAATCTCTTGCTCTCGTCATGGCAGCCAGGAAACTTCGCCCATACTTTCAGGCTCACCCCATGGTGGTGATTACATCATTACCAATCAAGACAGTGTTCCATGATAGCTCAGGTTTCCGCCCGAGATAACACTGCAAGCACACAAAAAGTATGTTATAGTGGTTCGGGATCGAATCCACAGAGACCAAAGGTAGCACGAAGAATCTCAGATCAAACAATAGGCTAAAGTGAAAAGTATGTTTGGTAAGAGATACAGAAAATCGAAATTAAGAGGCAAAGAAAACAAGCAAAGAACATCGGAGTTGTAAATCAATCAAAGAAGAGTTGGGAATTGGGTATTCTCAAGGAAACATTTCATTGTTGATTTGAATTATTAATTAACAAACATGATTTAAATCGTCTCGAACTCAAACACTAATATAGAATTGATCTACTTCCGTAGAATCAATTCCCTATGTATTAGAAACCTCGTAACTATCTTCCGTTGTCTCTCGAATTCTAATCATGTATTCTAAACAGGTTTGATAGGTTCACAACTCACTTAAACATCAATTTCCATTAGCTTAAGATAAATTGCTCATATAGGATTCTTTCAGGAAATTAATCGAACACTTTCCAGACGTTAAACAACCTAAGATCAGAAACTAAGTGATCAAGTTAATTTCATGCATTACGAACAATCCTAGATGGAGATCCAATTGATTAAACCCTAATCATATAATTCTAAGTCAACAAATCATGAATCCCTATATGAGAACCCTAAACCCAACGAACAAACTACTCACTCATGATCAAAAAAACCACACAAATCAAATCAGAGAGAGACATCATTATATTGGTCAAACATAAAGAGTAAGGTTCAGAATTCTTCTTAGATTCGAAGTACGGGAAATGATTATTCTCCCAAAACTTACAAATCTCTCTCTTGCTCTCAAGACTCAGAAAAGAGCATAATCCAACTCAAAACCCGAGTTTAGGTTTTAGTTATAAAATCCCATTCATGATAAATTCAGTTTGGTTCTTCAAAATCAGTCTGCAAAATATGGGACAGGGATCAATCGATCTTATGACAAGGTTCGATCGATCATTGGACAAGGATTGATCGATCCTTGTCCTACTATCTGGATATTTCAGCTCTTCACGAAGACTTCCTTTGATGCTTGAAATCCGTCCATAATGCAATCTTTCTGCACAATCAAGCTCGATTCTTGTAAAAATACTAAAGAACATAAATCCGCTCCAAAGAGATCTTAATACATACTAAAAACCATATTTCTCATATAAATACCTTAATAAAAACCACTAAAATGCTAACAAATCAAATCCCCGAGACTTGAATCTTTGTTTGTCCTCAAGTAAAGGAAACGAAGATTAAGCCTACGGGAAAACAAGTTTGAAAACCAAATGGATCTTATCCTATCAGAAAACCTTACTATGCACTACTTTCGCTAACCATATATACTTAGGAAAGTTAGAACATTCTCCCCAAGAATCTCTACATGACCTCCCAAGCTCATCCATACTCTAAAATTTGAACCTGCAAACTCAACATTCATGTTAATAACTCTGTACATTCATTCAAGATAAGCGTGAAACTTTTTCACCAAAGAAATCATAATTAGGAATTCAGGGTAGGTATTCAAGGCTTTTAATGGTGAGGCTTAGAGTGTTTCAGATATCAAAAATTGTGTCAGGATGCAAGACATTATGCAAAATCGCAGGAGAGAAAGAGTATATTGATATCCATGTCCCCTAACTACCCAAGTACAAACCACCAATCAAAAAGTAAACCAAATACGTGCATTCTTCAGGGTGAATCCAATCAACAAAATAATATGCAAATGCTAATTTCTAAACCAGATATGAATAAAAACAAAGCAAGTTTCATATTTTTTAAATACGAATGAAAATCTGGTAGAAATTAGCAATGCAACGATGTTTTTAAATTTTAAAACACCCATATAACATGAAGAAATGCAACATATCCATCTAAACCTCAAAAAACCTAACACCGAGAAATCGAACACTCTGGACTGTGTCTAAACCACATAAATTGTTTAATCCTACCTAAGCAACTAGAAGGATCATGGCTACCCTATTCTATCCATTGTTTTTAAACACCCATATAACATATCAGATCAAAAAGAAATGCATGGAGATTCAAGGATATAAGGTAAGGGTGTGGTGCCAGACTAAAGATTTGTCTGGTCACTCAGGATTACCGGAAAAATGGTAGAAAATGGTGATGTAATCTTGAATCATGGGTTTGATTCCTAATTTCAAGTTCCTGGATCAAAGCAATTAAGTTCATTAGTAGGCCAAATAAAATAGAGTTAATAACATTTCAAACAAAAGTCTGAGTTCTAGAGATTTCTGGTGGGGAGTTTGGCAATGAGTTATTCCGGTTTGCCTGCACTAAAAGCCCAAATGAAATGGTTAATGAGAATATAAATAAAGTGCAATGCGCAGAGATAATAGTCAGGAATCATCATAAAGCATAAACAATCCATAAAACTGACTCAATAAAAACATCAAAATAACTCAAACATCACACCAAAAGAAAAAGAAAAGCATAAGTAACCTCCCCGAGACTTATCTCACAACGTCTCGGTGTGAAACAAATCCAAGAAAGGGGTAAGTAGCAAATAAAAATTACAATCCAAATAAAAAGAAAAATAAAACAGAAATGTAAACAAAAAGGAAATAGAACTACTGAGCTGCTCGGGAAGTGATAGGCCTCTGTCCGGGTATGGCTCTGGGACGCCTGCCTACATCTCCGGAGGCATAGTCTGCTCTCCTCTTAGAGCGCTCCATGCTCCGTCTGGCCTCCTCTCGCCCTAGAGCCGTGCGAGTCTGCTTAGTCTCCTCCTCATAAAACTTCTCACTCTCAGTCTCCTCATCATCATCATCTGCAACAGCTGCAGGAACTAGTGGCGCTCTGCGCCTGATCATCATCTGGCAGTCTCCTCATCATCATCATCTGCAACATCTGCAACATCTCACTCTCAGTCTCCTCAACTCGTTGTTGGTCAGAGCAGCCTGGATAGAATTGGCATAGATGTGAGACCTAAGCACCTTGGCTGCAAGACGAAGAACAAGACTACGGATATGCGACTACTTCGCGCTCCGAGAGACGAATTGCCCAGCAGCAATGTAGTCCCATAACACATTGTATCTCGGCAAAGTTGGTTCCAAGTACCTCGGCCCTGCGTAAAACCAAAAACTCTAGCCAAGTCCATGAGAGAGATACAGTGAAATTGACCCTGCACACTGAGGGAGAATGTGCCTTGGTCAGCTACCGGGTAGTCCAAATCCGAATAAACACAGTGTGCAGAGGCCAAAAAATCTCAATCCAGCTCGGGGTAGACATGCTCCTGAAGCTCCAACAAGCCTCATAGTCCCATCCTGTCAAAGAGATCATAGAAATCCCGCCGAATACCAAACGCCTCTAGGAGGTCATCATAAACGACTCGAGTCATCGGAAATGTGATGTGTTCCAAATCCTACAGAAACTGCGAGTCATACTCCTCCCACTCCTTAGTAAAGGGACGGTTAGCGGGCTGTGTGAGATCGCTCCTCTTAAACTGACGATGTATAAGGGAGCTAGATGAATCCCTCGTCTTCGGAACCTCTCCTATCTTTCGTCTACCAATAACCTGCGAAAATAAACACTTATAACCAAATTATTATCTGAATCAAAATGATACAAACACGAAAATTATTCACTCTATTTCAAAGAGTAATGTTCCTGTGAAAATCAAGCTCATAAACATTAAGAGCATGCATCAAATAACTCATCAACGCAATAACAACATCAAATATGTCCAATTTTTGTTTTGCATTTCAAGTCTAAGTAAAAATAATCAGTTCATCACAACCAATCGTCAAAACATCTTGTAATCATTCATAGAGATGCCACAAAAGAATAAAATCATCAATACACAGGGCTAATCATGAAGAAACATGCATCCTCGCAAAATCTGGCGTATGAAACACGAAATCACAAAATCACCAAGTTCAATCCTCAAAGTGCTAAATCTAGGTGCAATCCTTCTTCTAAAAATCTTAGAACATGTATATAAGATCATTCAAGCACCGAAAACTGATTAAGATTCAAAAAATCAAAAGTTCTCAAATTTCTCCGAAAAATCTGTTGGTAGAGATTGCAGACACAGACATTCGATTTTGCCAAATCTGATCAGATAGAAAGACAGAGAACGAAAATCTCTTGAGTTTAGACTCAAAAATCACTTAGATCCGTGAAGTTTTGAGCAAAATCAAGGATTTGGGTGATTTTTTTCGTTTTGCTCCAAAAAAAGAATAATGAACACTTATCTATTGCAAGTCGCGATATAAGCTGTTTTCTGGACAAGGATAGATCGATCCTTTTCCCTCTGGTTTGGAACGAAATTAGGCAAGGATCGATCGATCCAAGGACAAGGATCGATCGATCCTTGTCCCTCTGTTTGGGGGGTCCTATTTTCTACAATACAAAAACTAAAAACACAAAAAACGTCAAAAGCACCAAAAACAAAACACAAAAATGAAAAACACTACAAAATTAGCTAAAAATGAATAAGA
This sequence comes from Anastatica hierochuntica, assembly GCA_900406275.1. Taxonomy (NCBI): domain Eukaryota; kingdom Viridiplantae; phylum Streptophyta; class Magnoliopsida; order Brassicales; family Brassicaceae; genus Anastatica; species Anastatica hierochuntica. Next base: position 12,166 of record OVAN01008326.1, on the reverse strand, counting down.
AAACTACCTAGCAGGTTGCCTCCCACTGAGTGCTTGTTTAAAGTTTCGAGCCTGACTGTAATACAATAAGATGGCAGGTAGATCTGTCAAAAGAAATCACATTCTTTCTTCGGATGGCTCGTCTACAATGTATGGCTTAAGTCTCTAGCCATTCACAGTGAATCTTTGTCCATTGTCATTAAGAAAAACAACTTTGTATGGTCGAACCTCAGCAATCAGAAATGGTCTAGACCAATGCGATTTGAGCTTTCGTGGAAACAATCGCAAACGTGAGTTAAACAAACGTACCTAATCTCCTGGAGTGAAATGGCGTGGAATGATCCTCCTATTATGGAATGTTTTGATCCGTTCCTTGTAAATTCTTGTGTTCTCATAAGCATTCAATCGTTTCTTGTCAAGTTCATTGATTTGAATCATCCGCTTCTCAGGTGCAGGCTTGATGTCGAAGTTCATCAACTTCGTACCCCAAATTCCTTGGTACTCGAGTTCAACATGCAAATGACATGCCTTCCCATACACTAAATAAAACGGTGTAGTGCCGAGTGGTGTCTTTTAATCGGTTCGAAATGCCCATAGCGCATCAACTAGCTTCGTAGACCAATCTTTTTGAGTTTTTCCTACAATCTTTTCCAGGATTCCCTTGATTTCCCTATTTTAAATTTCAACTTGTCCACTTGTTTGAGGATGATAAGGTGTGGCTACCTTGTTTCTAACTCCATGCTTCTTCAGCAAATTCTCAAACAGCATGTTGATAAAATGGGATCCTCCATCACTTATTACCACTCTTGGCATGCCAAAACGTGGGGAAATCATAGACTTGAACATCTTTAGGACCACTTTGGTGTCATTAGAGGGGCAGAAAAGTGCCTCGACCCACTTAGATACATAGTCTATTGCAACCAAAATGTATTGATTTCCATAAGAAAATGGGAAAGGTTCCATGAAATTAATACCCCATACGTCAAAAACCTCTGCTTCCAAGATGAAGTTCTGAAGCATCTCATTCCGCTTATTGATGTTGCCTTTTCTCTGACAAGCATCACACTTAGAGACGTAATCATGGACGTCCTTGAAGAGTGTTCGCCACCAAAAACCTGCCTACAACACTTCCGAAACAGTTTTGAAAGTAGCAAAGTGTCCTGCATATTCAGAACCATGGCAGTGATACATAATATCTTGCACCTCAGACTCTGGAATACACCTACGAAAAAGTCCATCAGCACATCTCTTGTAGAGAAAAGGACCATCCCATAAATAATGTCTGACATCTCTGAAGAACTTCTTCATCGCATAGCCTGCGAAATTTGGTGGCTCCACATCTGCATTCAGAAAATTCGTATAATCTGCAAACCAAGGTATTTCATCGTGAATATGTCATGTATTCATCCTCCAGCAAGGCAACCATATTGACATTCTCCTCGGGGAGACTATCATCGAGTGGTGTATTAGCTTCCACTCGCAATAGAGACAAATGGTCTACAACACCATTCTCGATACCACGCTTATCACAAATCTCTATATCAAATTCCTGCAAAAGCAAAATCAATCTCGACAGTCTCGGTTTAGCATCTTCCTTAGACATAACATACCTTAAAGCTGCATGATCAGTGTGAATAATGACTTTCGATCCCACTAGGTACTTTCTAAACTTCTCAAATGCGTAAACCACAGCTAGAAGCTCCTTCTCCGTAGTCGCATACTTGATTTAAGTGTCATCAAGAGTTCTGTTGGCCTAGTAGATCACATGGACCTTCTTGTCCTTTCTTTGACCTAACACTGCTCCTACCGCGTAGTCTTTGACGTCACACATTACCTTATAAGGTAAATCCCAATCTGGTGGCACAATTGGAGTTCTCACTAGTGCTTCCTTCATTTTATGAAAAGCTAACAAAAAGTCAGTATCAAAATCAAATTTTACATCCATACAGAGCAATTAAGTCATAGGTCTGGCTATCTTGGAAAAATCCTTGATGAACTGTCTGTAGAATCCTGCATGTCCGAGAAAGCTGCAAACATCCTTGATAGAAGTAGGAGGTTGCAGGCTCGTCATCACCTTCACCTTAGCATTGTTAACTTCGATCCATCTCTTGGAGATCCTGTGGCCAAGCACAATCCCATACTGCACCGTAAAATGACATTTCTCCCAATCCAAGACCCAGTGTTTATCTTCACATCGTTTTAAAACCCTTGAAAGGTTAGACAAGTAGCTAGAAAACGAAGAACCATAAACAAAAAGTCATCCATGAAGACTTCCATGATATATTTGATCAATTCAATGAAGATAGACATCATGCGTCGCTGGAAAGTCACAGGTGCATTGCATAATTCAAATGGCATTCTCCGGTAAGCGTATGTCCCATATGTACATGTGAATGTAGTCTTTTCCTGGTCCACCGGATGGATGGGAATCTGAAAGAAATCTGAATAGCCATCAAGAAAACAGTAATAAGGATTGTTAGCAAGTCTTTCCAGAATTTGATCAATAAAAGGAAGTTGAAAATGATCCTTTCTCGTGGTTGAGTTCAGCTTCCTATAATCAACGCACATCCTATGGTCTACGATAGTCCTAGTGGGAATAAGCTCGTTCTTCTCACTTATGTGCTGTCAGAAATGGAATAGATGACACATGCACTCAAAAGTTTTAGAATCTCTTACTTGACAACTTCCATCAATTTAGGATTGAGTCTCCTTTGATGTTCGATGGAAGTCTTGGATTCATCCTCCAAGTGGATCCTATGCATGCAGATATCTAGAGAAATACTTGTAATATAATCCAAAAAATATCCCAACGCTTTTCTATACTTCCTTTACTTCGACGGAAGCAAGGCAATCTCAGCGTTGTTTAGATTAGCATTGACAATCACAAGATATGTAGAGTTAGGACCTAAGAAAAAATAACTTAGTCTTACAGGGAGTGGCTTGAGCTCAACTTTTGGAGCTTTCAGCTCGCTCCAATAAGCACTCGAACTCACCACCAATGAAGTATAAGTTGTAAGAGATGGCTCTTCGAGCTTGATGAATGTGACCTGCTTCTCAATAGTAGGTGCTGAATCTAGCAATTCAGCAACCTCATAAGTACCTGCATCCAAAAACCCATACTCACCTTCAATCTGAGTTAAGGTACATGTAGTGGATCCTCAGTGTAGAGCTCTTTAGGAGAGTCTTCGATCACATCAGGAAGTGTATCAACCCAAAACGTGTGCCCATCAATGGTAGGCTTCTTCATGGATTTCTCGATGTTGAACTTCATAATCAACTTCCCAAATCAAAGATCTATGTGACCGTTCTGCACATCGATCATGGCCCTAGCAGTACATAAGAATGGCCTTCCCAGGATAATAGGATCCTTGGGTTCTTCTTCAAGCTCCAAGACTATGAAGTTTGTAAAAAAATATCCCTCTCCAACTCCTACGGGAATGTTATCTAGAATATCAACTAGTCTTCGAATAGATCTATGTGAAAGCACCAAAGACATTCTCGTGGGTTTATAGTTAGTCAAATTTAACCGCTGCGATTCCCAGAGTGGCATCACACTGAATCCTGACCCCACATCACAGAGACATCACTCAAAGGTAAGTGATCCAATCTTGGAAGGCAATACGAAAGGACCTGGATCCTCGCGTTTCTCCAGTGTAATGTTTGAATAACCATGCTACACTCTGCAGTAAGAACTGATACACAATGTTCTAATGTCATACGATCTGAAAGAATCTCCTTCATGTACCTCTTAAGAGAAGGTACCATCTTGACTGCTTCGATGAAAGGAAATCGTACATGTAACTCACAAACAAGATTCTTCAGCTTTTCGTATTCACATTCTTTGATCTTTTGATGGGGTCGTGATGGATAAGGAGGCTTAGGAATGTAAGGTAGGGTGGTACATACTCTTCTTTACCCTCCTGTGGATTCGATTCTTCGCGAAAATTTGATGCACCCACGTTAGGACTGGGATCAATCGATCCTTTTCCCTCTGTCAAGAGGTTGTATATGCCAAGGATCGATCAATCCTGGGACAAGGATCGATCGATCCTTGTCCCTCTATGAGTGACAATTTTTTCAACTCTTACCACTCCTCAGTGTAATGGCACTGCAGTATTCCTTCGGATTCTTCTCCGGTTTGCCTGGAATAATGCCCAATGTAGCTCTGTTGCTTACAGAAATCTGAGCAACTTGTGTTTCTAGAAATTTCATTAGAGTGCTCAATGTCTCGAACTTCCCATTGAGATCACTATACATGTTATCCACCTTCTGATTCAAGTCCGCAGAGGACTTTGTCTAATTCTCCAGGACTTGCTGCAACATTTTCTTCAGCTCACTATCTTGAGAAGACATAGAAGATTGTCCCTCGTTCTGATTTTGATTCCCCGACTGATAGTTGTTCTTGAATCCTCCTGAACCAAACTGCTTATGTTGATAGCCAGTGTTTCCAAAACCACTGCTCTGATTCGTTGTTATGAAACCCGAAGTTGAAGACACAATGATTCTGTTGGTATGGCTTGTTCGGGAATTGGTTCTGTTGGTTGAAACCTCTATTATCAAAGTCCCCTTGACCTTTAATGTAATTCACATTTGCTTGTCCACCATTCAGCTCCTCAGACATGAACTCATGATACATATATCCGATTCTCTGCTCTTAACGCACAGGTGCATCGTTCTATTCCCCAACAGAGTGTACTCCTAGCTGCTCTCTTTTCATTAGCTCATCGAGCGTTGACTGCAAATCATAAATCCTCTTCGCATATTATGATACAACCCCTCTACCATGGTCATAATCTGATCTTCGATTAGCCTGACTATTCACCATGTTATTCAACAGCATATAAGCTTCTTCTACAGTCTTGGTCATGAAATCACCATTGTTCGCGGTGTCCATAACATTATGATATTTCTCTTTAAACCCATTGTAGAAAATGTTGAGGAAATCCCACTGTGAGAACTCATGATGAGGACAATTATTGAGGTACTCCTTGAATCTATCCCACGCTGCATAAAAACTCTCAGAAAAAAAATTGGTGAAATCTAGCAATCTTGTTTCGGAGATACAGAGACCTCGATTCTGCGAAGAAATGCCCAAGGAAAGCAGCCTTGATCTTGTCTCATGTCTTCAAAGAATCAGGCTTCAAACTGTTGTACCATCTCATAACTCTGTCATTCAGAGAGAATATGAATAACCTGCATTTCAGAGCTTCAGCAGGTACTCTGTTGTGTTGGATATTATCGCAGATGGCTTAAAATTTATCTAGATGGTGCATTGGGTTTTGTGATGGCAACCATGAAACTGATTCTGCTGCACCAAGTTAATGAGGCCAGTTTTGATCTCAAAGTCTCTTCTCTTTATGGGAGGAAGACGAATCCCAATACGATTCGCATATAAAGCCTCAAGAGTGTCATATTGCGCCAGAGTCATACTCTGTTGAGGTTGATTTGCGCCTTGTTGCCCCACAGCTGCAACATTCTGCTGGTTAATTTGCTGAGGACCAACATTAGTACCACCTCCAGCAGGTGGATCACCTCCTAGAAGGACTCCAAGAAAGAGAGGATTCTGATGAACTTGAAGGTCTCCATGTTATCACCCATGATTTCAGCAAACTCAAATTCCTCAATAACCTCCAACAGCATCTCCTTCTTCTTCTGTCTCTCTAGTTGCCTAGGTTCCGGCTCAAAATCGATAAGATTCGCGATACCTTGGCTTCTAGTATGAGGCATGTTCATGCACCTGAAAGTACAAAAACAAACAAGAAAAAGAAGAGATTAAATAAAATAAAGAAAAACATCTTAGGCATGCAATGATCCAATATTTTAAGACGACCTATTGGTCCCCGGCAATGGCACCAGAAAACTTGATGGCTCAGGTTTTCTCCCGAGATTACACTGCAAGCGCACATAATGTATGTTGTAGTTGTTCTCGATTGAATCCACAAAGCCCAAAGGTAGCACGAAAAAATTCAGATCAAACAACGGGGTGAAGCGAAAAGTACGTTTTGTAGGAGATGCAGAAAATCAATCAATCAAAGAAGACTTGTGCATTGGGGGTATTCTCAGTAAAAATTTTCATTGTTGATTCGAATTATTGATTAGAGAACATTATTTAAAATGTCTTAAGCTCAAACACTAATATAGAATTGATCTACTTCTGTAGTATCAATTCCCTATGTATTAGAAACCTCGAGACTAACTTCCGTTGACTCTCGGATTCTAATCGTGTATTCTAAACAGGTTTGATAGGTTAACAATTTACTTAAACATCAACTTACATTAGGTTAAGATAAATTGCTCACTTAGGATTCTAATAGCTCAGGTTTTCACCCAAGAAATCACTGCAAGCGTACAGTTAAGAACGTTGTAGTGGTTCGGGATTGAATCCACAGAGACCAATGATCACACGAAAAACTATAGATCAAAAACGGGCTAAAGCGAAAAGGAATAGATTTTGGTGATGCTAAAATCGAAAAGAAAGCAAACAAAAGCAAAAAAATCGAGTTGTAAATCAATCAGGAAAACATTGGGCACAGGGTGTTCTCAGAGAATTCAAGTCATCATCATAATCATGTTAATTAATAGGGAAATATAATTAAGAACCATCTAGAACTCAAATCACTAATTTAGAATCAACCTACTTCTGTAGTGCTAATTTCCTATGTTATAGAATCCTTGAGACTAACTTCCGTTGAATTTCAGATTCTTAACATGCATTAGATTCAGGTTTGATAAGTTCACAAAGCGCAATAACATAGACTTATGTTGGCTAAGGACACTTTGCTCGTTTAATACATATCAAGCATTCAAGATATCACTTTCGCTGTATTGAAAATCCTAAGATCGAAAACTAGGTCGCGAATCCAATTTCAAAATTAAACATAGTGATAAACGAAGATCCAATAGATAATTTTCCAATCTGACAATGAAAAATCATGAAAACCCCTAATGAGAAACCGTAAACCCAACAATAGAACTACTCACGTATATTCAAAGAACAATCACAAGACAAATCAATGAGAAACATCATGCAATTGAATATAATATGAAAAGAGGGTTCAGAAATCTTCTACAATACGAAGTACGAATGAGAGATCTTCTCTCTTAGATTACAAAGCTCTCCACGGTTGCTTAGAGTCTCAATAATAGCAGAATAATCACCTAATTTTTGTCCTAGGTTAATAACAAAAGGTTCTCTCTTCTTTTTGGTCCCAAAAGGAAATAATTCAAACAAAATGGAAATTTCATATCTGGAATCGGGCAGGAGATTGATCGATTAGACTCGTGATCGATCAATCGTAATTCTCCACAATTGACTGATCGATTGATTAATGTTCTGATCGATCGATCGTTTTTCTAATCGAGTAATCACAGCTTTGATCGAGCGATCGTCTTCTCCAATGTTGATTCATTCTTCAAATCTTTATCACAAATCTCCAAAATCATATAGAAACTTCTCCATTCCCTCAAATGCACCCAAAAATCTAAGAAACCTGAAAATAACAAAAGAAAACTCCAAAAACGACAAATGTATATAATAAAACTATAATCTCTAAGTAAAAATCGTAATAAAAGCCGATAAAAATGCAATATATCAAATTCTTTCAGGCATTTAATCAAACACTTTCCAGACGTTAAACAACCTAAGATCAGAAACTAAGTGATCAAGTTTATTTCATGCATTACGAACAATCCTAGATGAAGATCGAATTGATTAAATCCCTAATTATACAATTCTATGTCAACAATTCATGAATCCCTATGTGAGAACCCTAAACCCAACAAGAAAACTACTAACTCATGATCAAAGAAACAACACAAATCAAATTAGAGAGAGACATCATTGTATTGATCAAAAATAAAGAGTACGGTTCAGAATTCTTCTCATATTCGAAGTACGGAAAACAATTCTTTTCTTAAGGCTTACAAATCTCTCTCTTGCTCTCAAAACTCAGAAAACAGCATAATACAACTCAAAACACGAGTCAAAGTTTTAGTTATGAAATCCGATTCACGATAAGTTCGGTTTTGTTCTTCAAAATCGGTTTGCGAAATAGGGGACAAGGATCGATCGATCTTGGGACAAGGATCTATCGATCCTTGTCCTACTGTCCGGATAATTCACCTCTTCACGAATACTTCCTTCGATGCTTAAAATCCGTCCAAAATGCAATTTTTCCGCACTTCAAGCTCGATTCCTGTAAAAATACGTAATAACAGAAATCCACTCCAAAGAGATCCGAATACATCACAAAAACCATTTTCTCTTATTAAAAACGTAGTAAAAACCACTAAAATGGTAACACATCACTCCACAAGCCAGAGGTATCTAGAAGGCTATCCAAATGTGTTGTGGAGATAGGGGAGTATGATATGATCGTTCGTCACACCACCCAAATAAAATCACAAGTGCAGGCGAACTTCATAGCGAAGTTCGCTCCATCCATGATCCTCAGGGTAGAGGAGGAAATCAAAATCAAAGAGGAGAGAAAGGGGACAGGACAATGGAAGTTGTACGTACACAAATCAAGTAAAGTAAGCGGGATAGGAGTTGTCCTCATGCTTATATCTCCAAGTGGAGAGGTACGTTTAGAGCAGTAAGATGCAACTTCAAAACCTCAAATAATGAAATTGAATATGAAGCCATGATCGCCAGGTTGGGCCTAGCAAAAGACGTAGGGATAAAAACCTAAACGTTTACAATGACTCCCGGCTGATCGTAAGTTAGATGTAAGGCGACTAGCAAGAGAAGCATGCCAGCATGACCAAATAAATGGCTATAGCCAAAAAGCTTATCAACTTATTTCAAACATGCAAGCTCAAACAGATCCCCAAGGAGCAGAATTTGCATGTCGGCGCCTTGGCCAACTTTGGTTTTGCTCTAAGCACCACATAGCCAATCAGAAACCCACTACTGGTGCACTAGTGGCCCTCCATGGATAAAGATGCAAGAGGACTTCATGTATCCAACATTGGAAAAATGTAAACCATGATGACACCCATCATGGCCTACATCAAGATTGGTCCAGTTGTCGTGCAGATGAAGGGTGCAGAAAAAAGGTCAAAACAAAAGGAATACAATTTGGATTTCCAACCAGTTACTCTCCAAACTCAAATGACTCTATTCCAAGACTTTTCATTCCCAAGAACTAAACTCAATGTCCCTTTACAAGAAGGCCAACATTTGGAGGCCTTAAGACCCGGTTTTACTCATTTGACCTAATAGTGAAGTTTTACTATAAATAGTTGTTTTTAACTTTTATTTCGAGGTAGTGGCCTAAGGAGGCAGAGATGATAATCTTTGGGGCGTGGCCTTTTTAGCCTCCAAATTATCCATCTCATCTCAATACATCCATACTTCTTTCATCATTAGGTTTTATCTATCCTTCTCATTTTGATTTTTTATGATTGCTTGCTGCCATTATTGATTTTGTGTTTATAGGTCTTTGATCTATTAGACATGTTAGGAAGTAGATTACAAGGATTCAATGAGTTTTCATGAATTGGATTACTAAACGATTAGGTTTTATCAATAACATTATCATCTCTACTTGAACATTAATGATATTTGCTTGCTAGGCCAGTATGCGAGTAGATCTAAAGTAGTATGCATTCAAAAAGCTTAACATACTGCTGGAACTAGTATTGGATGGGCCTTTCTGAGTAGGCAAGAAACTGTATCTATTTAGAATCATGAACAATCATCCTTGATTAAATTAATGCGTGTTGAATTACTACAAGGTCGTTCAAAAGACGTTGTCCGTTAGTAATTAGATATAGGATCCCAAACCTCAAAAGTGGAGAGGATTTAGATTAGTGGTTGTGTTCTAAACCGAAGCATTATGCCCCTAGTCGAGTTTTAATTCCTAGTTGTTTACTTTAATTCTCTGTTGTTTAATGCATATCATATCATTGATTTATCTTTTGTAAATCGGCAAGTAGAGTAGGTTCTTTTCACTCATAAGACCATAAAAACAAAAATAAAATGCGAAAATACCCTTGCATATTTTGTTCTCAGTTTAGTATGAAATCATATAAGTTCTAAGTGTGAATAACTAGTCCTCGTGGATTCAATCCCTAAGTATTATTGTGAATGTTGTACACTTGCAGTTAGGTTTGAGTTAGGATAAAATTTGACCCCACATCAAGGTTTTGGCGCTATTATCGAGGACTAGAAATGTTTACCTTAGTATTTAGATCTAGGATTTAGTCTAGTAACACTTTTCTTTTTCTTTTCTTTCTTGTAGAATTTTGATTTTTAGCTAGAAATTTCGATTTTCTTTGTAAAAGTTTTTGTTTGTTTTTCTTATTTCTTTTTATTCTTTTAGGATATTAACACTTAGGATTTCGTTTAAATCACTAAAACTTTTGTAACCCCTTTTCTTTGTAGATAATAACACCTCAGCATTATCCTTTTTCTATTAGGAATATGATTTTCCATTCTACTAACTTATTTATATGTTTTTCTTAGGAGTGGGCATTCAGTTCTTCGGTTTAGTTTTGTTTCGAGTCTTTCAGTTCTCGAAAATTGGAAATGTTCGGGTAATTCTTAACTTTTTTTATTTCTGTCCGGTTTCGGTCATTGGTTTTCGGTTCGGTTTTTCAGTTCCGGTTAGTTTACCCAGCCCTTGTTTTTCTTGGGTTTTATAGGAAAAATACAATAACCCAGAGCAAAAATTTCTAAACCCTAAACCTTTCTAAATCCATGGACGAAATTTTTGAAAGATCTAGAAACCCTATCCCCATTCAATCGAGTTCACAGAAGAACTCAGTATTATCCTCAATTCTATCAGCTAGAGAGAGATTATGCTGAACCGAGAGATCAACACATGTTTGGAGATAAAGCACAAGCCACAAATTCACTCAAGGAAGCTGATATCTCGACTCCATACCGCTGGAGAACTCTAAAAAATTCCAGCAAAGAAAATCTGCACTTCACAACCATAAAAGTTGATCCTTAAACCGAAATCTCCACATTTTTCTTCCCCATGAGCAACTACAACATCTTTCACGACCCTGAACTTTCTGTGAACTGTTACATCTAAACTTTATGCTTGTTTATTCACTTGGTTACCAACGAGAGTTGAATAATTTAGGTTATTTAGACATCAATAACTGATACTGTGGAAGTAGATTGATTATCCTTGCATGATTCAAGTCTAGGATTTATCTACTTAATCAATCCTTGATAACTTGAGATTTCCCCAATGCCCAATGCTTTCTCCTATTGATAATTTTACATTGCTTACTTGCTGATTTTAGTCAAATCTACAATTAATTTTGTGCCTCAAAATTCCACAAACAAAACCTCATAGTTCCGCTTGAGCTCAATTCGATTCTCATAAACTCGTAGTGTGGTTCTTGGTCCTTGAGGATTAGATCCATAATTACTACCACAACTGTTGTGCACTTGCAGCATGTGCATATCAATCTCAAGTATCTACAACAAGAGGATGGAGATTAAACTCTCCATTACGGCATCCGCACGCCTAAAAATGGCTAAAAGTCGAGCTAATTGATTATAGACAAGAGCTTTATGGGAGGCAACCCATGTGTTATATTTCTTCAGTTTTATTTTATTTTGAATTTTAGACTTTCATTTTAGGAATAAGTTGTTTAATTTTGGTGCGATAAGTTTTCAATAATGATTTTAATATTTTAATACTATGTTTTCCATAGGAACTTACTTCAAAAAGGAAGAAAAATGGTGAAAAATTAATTTGGACATGTTTTGAACGTTCAAGCTTCTCATTGGGTCATGGAACCACAACACCGAGTTTCGCCAAAAATAAGACCTCGACCGGTGCTGGTACTTATGTACCTCAGACCACACGAGGCCACAAGGCCACAACACCAGTTGCGAAGGATCTGTTGTCAAAACCTCCGCTACTCTGTCCAGGCTCCAAAATAGCCTCGCCTCACCTCTCGGCCGGCTGCCTGCCTTTATTTATTAAAAACTGGTCTGAGGACTCCGGAACCCGTTGCCAGAAACATCCCTTCCCAACCTCGCCAAACGCCAACACCGGCCTACGGACACGCCACGACCGGCCACCTCCCATTTTCCCTAACCCGACCGGCCTCAGCACCATTTTTCTCAAACCGTCTGTGGCCCTTAACATCCACCACCAGACACGACCTTTTGATGTACATACAATTTTATGCATATTTTAGTGTGTTTTAGCTTAGTTTT